>CAIGRF010014255.1:0-15099 GCA_903798235.1 Fraxinus ornus | reverse complement strand
TAAAACATAAATGAAAAATGTGCATTAGGTATTATCAAAAGTTTGTCATACCTAATATCGTTTTGATAGAGACTGAAATGGAAAATGTCACTGAAAATAAATAAAATGGAAAACGTCACTTATTTTGATCGACGATGGTCCAGCCCTCGCGCTAGCTTTACTGTTAGGCTAGAGACAGAGACGTGTGACCCCAAGCCACTTCATTTATATGTTGGATTAAGATCCATTATTATTATTATTATTATTTTTCCAGGTATGGCTACAGATCCAAACAGCTATATGAACAGAATTGTGTTGCTCCACAATGGAGACTTAACGAAATTGTAGTAGAATGAGGACATCAATTCTTGATCTAACTTTTTTACAATATATTATTACATTTAGTATTCTATTAACCATCATATATTGTCCTTGACAATGGTTACTATAAAATATTATATTTTCGTACTTTGAAATGATGAAACGTTATCACACTTTTAGAGTTTTCAAAATACAATGGGTAGTTAAACTATTTTGTGCCCTCCCAATGATTTTTTTGAATAAAAATTATTATCAAATATAAAATGTACTAACTAATGCAATGTTGAGAATAAGAATGTGTTGTAAAAAGGATAAGGATACGAGTAGGGGCGTAGAAAAAGCGGGCAAGTATGAGCTATCGGGTCCCATAATTTTTTAAGGGGATTTTTTTTTTTAATGAAAATTCTATTTTTTAATGATTTTTTTTTCAATGTAGCAATCTAATATATATAATTTTTTTTTTAGTCTCCCTTGGTTCGGTCCCTAATCATACAAGTGCTAAAAAGATGAAAATTGAGAACTTTAAGTTCCTTAGAATGTATTGTGGTTAACAAAATCGTGGTGTGAATATAATTAGGGAAAATTGCAGTCATGATATCAAGCTTTTCAGATTTTTACAGATTTTACCCAAACCTTTGTTTTGTATCAGCGGAGGTCCCAAACGTCTCCAAAATATGCACCGGAGGTCCAATGGACTGTTTCCGTCCAGTTGACCATTAGTTGACCAATAATAGTAGATTTGACCAAATTTTGACAAAATTAAAATGGGAAAAATGGTAACTATACAATTTTCTCATTAAACAAATAAAAAAAAAAGAAAAAAAAAATCGACAGGCACCTCTCTTCCCTGGCAACAGTACCAACACAATGTCGAGACTACCATCGTCTCTGTGCTGGCACCACTACACCTATCTCCTTCCCCAACCCACTCTCACCAATTTTCCCCCAAAAACGCCACCACCACAATCAAACTAAAATAAACCCACATAAATTCAGTGAGTTTGAATCAAAATTGGTGAATCAAAAGACTTCACAGTCAAATAAGCAGCAAAGGTTTCTAAACAGATTGATAGATTATGCGTGGGCGTTGATTGTTGGGGTTGTGAATTTGAATTTGCAGAGATTTATAAGCTTGATCGGTGATTTAGTGGTGAACTAGGTTCGAGAGGTGAAAAAGGAGATGGTGTCGCCTTCAGTCCACCGATCAACGGAGGTACAAGATGGCTAGTGATCTAGTGGTGAACCGGCGGCGGAATGAGGGTTGAAGAAGGAGATGGTAGCCGAGTTTCAAATTTTTGGTTTGGGGCGGGTTCGGGGCGGGGTGAAGAAGGAGATAAATAGCGTGCTCAAAACATTATGATCTAGCCCTGAAAAAGGGCAGAAAAAGCATGCTAAATGCCAAAATATTTTCATTGTTGGTGGCTGTTAAGGGATTGTTGAGCATTTTCATTGTTGGTGGCTGTGGGAGGTGCGACAGCGTGTTGGTGGCTGGTGGATTATGATGGCTGCACAGGCTGGGTGGGTGATAAAAGTATTTTTACATGTTTATTTCGGTTCACAAATGTGGATAACTGTCGATAAATGTGTGAAATATAACTTTATTCGATGTAATATGTGTTTGCAGGACATCAACGATGAACACGTGGAAAATTAGGAAAAATAAGCAAAAAAGGGCTTAAATGAAGTAAAAATCAAAGTTTGAGGACTCAAGTGCAATTATTGAAAAGTTGTTTCGATCTCACGATGAATATTTGAAAGTGCTAGACATCAATTGGATGAGAAAAGAAGGCAAAAGAATGAAATATAGTGAAAGTACTATCACATATCAACTTCTAACCGAAAAAATTATACTTCGAATTTTCAGTCTTAGTTTGAGACCCATTTTTGGAATATAAGACGTTCGAATTTGAAGATTTATATTTCAAGAATATTTGTAGCCCTTTGAGTAAGCTTTCTAACGCAATTTGAATCACCTCAATCGGATATCAGGAGATAAATATATGACTAAAATACTAAAAGCTATATGACGGGAAAAACATGGAAACCATGCGATCGCATCGTATAAATTCCATGCGGCAGCCTTCAACAGGAACATTTTGGTGCATTATAGTTGGCCCATGCGATGGCATGGAGGACTATCATGCAATCGCATGGTATGTTCTGTGCGCGAAAAATTTAGTTTCCTTATTCAACTCAATCACATATGGAATGGTATCTTGAGACCCTATTTAACCTTAATTTTGTCCATAACCAGGGGGCGACGCATTCCTAGAGAGAAAAACGACATTAATAAGCTAAAAAAAAGGCAAGAATAAGAATTTTTCACTTCAAGCTTGAAGATTTCAAGATTTAATTCAAACTCTTGGTGATGTTTTCATTTTATTACTTTTATTGTTCTTTTATTTTATCAATACTAGGCTAGACTTTTTATATACTAGGTGAACGATGAACCTCTCATTGTAATCTTTTAATTCTCTATCTTGCAATTTGATGTCCAAACACGAATGATTTTGTTGAATGATTTATATACATTTTTTTGCCTCCATAATTAAATGCATGTGATTATGTAAGTTTGAGTGGTATATTTTATGCATTCGAAAGAAGGGAAATAGACTCAATAAGGTATAAATTATTGTAAGATTCGATAGGGGATAGAAATATACTGTTATGCTTTACGTGAATCTCTAAGTGTTTATAAAACGTCATGTATTCTGTATATTGCATTTGTCATAGAAATATAGTCAAATGGTATGTTAGAATATGTTCAATTATACTCGAGAGAGATTATTGAATATGTTAGAAACATTGGTTCTTCAACTAAATGTCGTGTTGTCAAATTATGAAATAAGGGTTAAACGTGAACTTGCTTTGAGATTCAGAATCCTAGTACACTTTATATACATTAAGTTCTTCAAACTTCTGCATTCAAGATCATTCTGCATTTATTTTGTAACCTTAGTTTAAATTGCATTTTAGTCATAGTTTAGTTATAAAATTCAAATCATCAACCATCTTGAGTTAAATAGATTCGGTTAATGTCGCGATAATAAAAATTAAGTTAAATCAATTCTCGTGGGAACGATACTCGAAATTCTAGAATTTTCACTTTATTACTTGTCAACAAATCGTACACTTGCGATGATTTAAATTCGAAACATATTTTCGTGAACAGTAGGGTGGATGGGTTGGGGATGAACATTATTATTTTCTTTTAATTATTACTTCAATTATTTTATGGGGATAAATAGGAAATTTATCATTTTGCCCTTATAAAATTTGGTCAAATCTACTATTATTGGTCAACTAACGGTCAATTGGACGGAAGCCGTCCATTTGAACCTCCCGTGCATATTTTTGAAACGTTGGGGGACCTCCGTTGTCACAAAATAAAGGTTTGGGCAAAGTCAACAAAAATTTGAAAAGTTTGGTACCGTCGCTGCAATTTTCCCATATAATTATCCTAATGATACATGTAAAATCGTCCACTAGCAATTTAAGTGCTATCAAAATGAAATGTTGACTCAAATGCTACTATTTGAAGGCTTGAGGCCAAAGTGCAAACATATCCAATGTTAGGGGATCTCTGCTGCTATTTTTCCTTATTAAGCGACGATGAAAAGCATTATTTTTTGAATTTCCCACTGTCCCTCTGGTGCTGCAATGGCGCGTCCTTCAGCATTCCATGAAAGGCTGGAACAGATGGAGCAGACGAGAAATCAACGCCTCTCTCTCCTTCAGGTTTGGTTCACTCCTTTCCCTT
This sequence comes from Fraxinus ornus, assembly GCA_903798235.1. Lineage (NCBI taxonomy): Eukaryota > Viridiplantae > Streptophyta > Magnoliopsida > Lamiales > Oleaceae > Fraxinus > Fraxinus ornus. The sequence continues at coordinate 11,039 of CAIGRF010014255.1, read as the reverse complement.
TATACTTTGTTTTAATTTGAAAATCTTCAACTATTGATTAAATTTCAAATTTTGCAAATTTTGTACAGGCAGAGAAAGAGCTTCAGAAGAGTAAATCTCAGTTATTAGCTACAAAGATAGCAAACATAAGATCAATGGAACAGCGCTGCCTAAAACTTGACTGTAAAATCGCTCACCAACACTTCGTCATTTCTTCTCTCAAGTCTCAAATCGAAAGCCTTGATTCTGCTTACCTTCGTAATCTCCAGAAATTTAGGTAAACGTTTGTTACTATACATTTAATTTATAATTTAATTGTTTTTTAGGATTTCTAGTTTGTTGTTTATCCAGAAATGATTATTATGTGATTTTGTGTTTATTTGCCTTGGGGCCTTGAGGAATGTGGGCTTTTGTTTTCCTCGGAATGTCAACTGCATTATCTGAACATAAGCTCTCGAGTAAGCCTGTGCATGAATTCCTTTTTTCCCCTTCAATAATTGGAACATATTTTTCAAAGCGAATTTAAAGGATTTTCTATTTAAGAAGTCAATTATGAGTTCTGACAAAGTCCAAATGGAATCATGTTAAATTTTCAAATTCAATGAAAATGATTTAGGTAGATGACACCCAAATTATATGTTGATAACTGAATGTACTTTTGGCTTCTCCATTTTGGTTAGCAAGAATCTGCCAAAATATTGTTTACTAGGATGTCTTGAATAGTGTGAGGGATGCCTTGAGGCACACCTCGCTTGAGGCTTCCATTGATCATCTCGAAGTTTGCCATTTGTCAAGGCTTATGCCTCTATTGAGGCTTGCTTCAATGCTAAGCATCAATGCAGCTGAGGGGGGTGCTTGTTTATCTTCTCATTTTTGGTTATGAGCAATTCTTTGTAATTCTACTGTTTTTAAATTAATTTAGTAGTTTGTTTGGAGGGGTACGCCCCTCACTTCATACAGTAAAAATGTCTTAGTACCAGACTAAACCTTTTTAAACCCAGGTTAGTAGAAAGGTTTATGCACTGTCTTCAAGAGTAATATAAATATCTATCTCCACACTTCAAATACTTGTGAGATAATTGCTTTGCTTTGCTAGGTAATGCTGTTAAGTTCTTTATTTTAGGACTTTGAAAGAAGAGGTGGAAGGGTTGGAGGAGTTGGACAAACAGAAAGAGAGCTACTATGGCTCACAAAGTTGTGAAATGGAAGAGTTCAAGGCCCAAGTGGACAACTTTGTGGATGGATGTCAAGTCCAAGTAAAGAAACTGAGGAGCCAGGTTAAAGAGGTAAGGGAAACTGACTATTCTTTTCATTCATTTGTTTTTAAATTATGAAGCAAAATCTGTAAATTCATCTTGAATGAGTCATTTCGTAGTGGAATATATCTACCCATTATCGTTAAGAGTTGTGGTTAATGGGGTGAAACCAAGACCTATCCCTACTTAGCTTGACAAAATTGCATAGTGAAACTCGGAGCTTCAATGATGTCAATATGCTGTAGCATGTTCTATTAAATTTTTATAAACGCCTGAAGAATTCATATTTTGTCGACTTGTAACATTTTCGCTTGTCCAATAATAAAATTATAGGTAAGTCCTTTTTGATAGGGCACCTTTGCAGAGGCCTTTTAGCTGGACCTTTGAATTCATACCACAACATTAAACACTCCCTTGATCTTCATAAAAGGAGAGAAGCAATGTCCTGTAATGCAAACTATAAGAAATTTATTGATTGCTCGCCTATCATTTTTGATGCTTGCTTGATTCTTGTTTCAGCTCAAGTCCAGTTTCTCAGAACTTCAAGGCAGCCTTATCTGTCCAAATAATTCTGAGATAGCAGCTGCCGAAAATAAAAAATCTGAACTTCTTATTATGAAAGAGAAATTGGATAGAAAGTTGGCTTCTAATTATGAAGTAAAACAACAGTTGATAAAGCAACTTGTCAGCACACTAGAAGATCAAGTTAAAGAAAGGAAGAGGTTATGTTAGTATGCTAAAAATAAATTGTTTATGGCAGCAGACTTTACAAAGCTACAAACATGTATAGAAAATAGTCATCAATATATTTTGCTCAACGAGACGCCTATTAGTGAACAATTTTATTCCATTGACATTTTACTTTTGATAAATTTCTTTTCCATGTACTTGTGATCAACATAACAATCTCTTATTCAACCTTGAGGATCCAAAATTTACAATCCTGGTTTCCTGCAAGTTGTTGAACTATTTGAGAAAGGCCACATGCCCTATACAATCCCTGCTGCACATTATTCATTATGTACATATTCCAGGTGCCCTAAAGAAATTGTCTTGTACAGTACTCATGCTATATGTCCAAAATCCTCTCTCTCATCATGTACTTTCATGTTGTTGGAACTGCTAAAATTCGACATAGGAGCATGCTGGAATGATATTTATCATCCTAGTGAATGGATTTTACACAATATTATGCAGAGTAGATACTTGTCGAACTTGAATTGGCAGCATTCCTGGAATCAACTATTGACATTGCTAAATTTACACTAGTTAGTTACGAATATCTGTTAGAGCTCAGTGTTTATATTATTACAATAGATCTTCGACATGCTTTTGGAAACTTGCACATCCACTGTTCGACCAATGAAGTTATTCTGTTCATGAATATGTTACATGTTATTTGGCTTCAGGGATGACCATATACATCTAGGATATTCTCCAAGTGCATATAATGGGACAATGTTCTTGTATTCTTCCTAAAAGTTTTCCCTTGTAAATTAGGGAACACAAAAGTATTAATATCTTATTTTTTATTTTTACTAACTTTCCTCCAAATTATTATATTATTTTCTTCCATTGAAATTTGAAATATTTTGAATGCATTTTTAAACCCACTTTCTATTTAAAATGTTAATTTCAAGAGCCTCTTGAAGCATAATGTGAATGATTGACTCTTCAAATTAGGAAGATTTTTATGTTTAAAGAGCTTCTTGAATAGACATGAATATACATACGCACGTGACCATCGAATATCGTACAATTTATTTGAACCTTTATTTTTTTAGGACCGAACCAAACAAATGTCGGGTTCCCCAACCTTGTAATTAGTGTGATATATCTTTAAAAATGAAGTTTTTGATTTTCAACTCATTTAAATACGTAATTTTGGATCACTACAAGATTGAGTCTGTCAATGTGAAAGTTATCCATGTAACTAAGACTTGAAGTTGGAAGGTAAAATCGTCAAACCAATTAACATTTGATATCAATTTAACTGAAAAGCTACGATTTTATATTGAACTCAAATTCATTGATTTAAAAAGTTGGAGAGGCTAGACCACTACATTGAAGGTTGAGGACGAAATACGAGAAAGACTCCAAATGGTGCTAATTTCCCATTCTACAGTGCAAAAATTATTATGTACCAAATTAAGAGCTTGTTTGACATCCATTTTAATCCAATTAAAATTGAAAATATAGTCGTTATTGAGTTACACCCGTCTAATAAAAGTTAATAATAACGGCTAGTTTTTCAATTTTAATCCGATTTTAATCTTTACCAAACACCCTCTAATTTTCAAAAACGCTGCTTAGACTCAAAAAATTTGGGGGCCTAAATCTCTATTTTGAAGGTTGATGATCAATAACTACACGCATTAAGTCACTCTTTGAGCTTTATTTTTTTTAAAAAAAAATCATTTTTCTTCAAATTTATTTTCAATCACACATCCTCTCAATAAATAATTTAGCACGTAAAAAAAAAAATCTTACTTTTTAATAACACAATCTTAAAAAAATTAATATTATAAAACTCATTTCTCATTAAAAAAATTTGAGGCTCAAAGAAATAGCGTAAATGCCCTCCAAAATGGCATAAATTACTATTTACCAAAATGCATAAAAGAAAAATTAATATTATAAAACTCATTATTCCTATTCTAGAATGCATAAATTACTATTTACCAATTTTTTTCTTAATATGAAAATGCCGCTTAGACAAAAAACGAAGGAGGCCTATACTTGTAAGTCCTTTTCCAATTGAGGTTGAAAATCTTTGTTGAGAAATTCAATCTAAAGCAAACAGATTTAGAGTGCTAAGACTAAAGCTATTTGTCAAGATGAATTGTATATGACAATTTATAGGTGCTGATATGACAACACCTTATTGGCTGTTTTAGCTTTGATTTTTGTCCGAATTCTAATGAAATGTTGGTATTTGACAATCTCTCTCTCTATTTGACGAATCTGTTTGTACATGTAGCATTATCGTTGTGGAAATATGGTGCAAGGGCGAACAATCTTTCGAAGAAAGTGACACTATAACACGTCTCGAAACATCTGTCTAATTTTCTCGATTGACAGTTTTTTCCAACATAACTATGCTCCACTCAGTTGTTATGACTTAAGAAACTTGATGCAACAATACACGTAAATTATTGCAATAAGATTCGTGCCAACGGAGTCAGTCAAAGGATCCCAGCACGTGCAATCAATCTGTCTGATCCCTAGAGCATTAAACACAAGGATTTGATATTAATTAATTTAGTAATTTGTGTTCTTGTATGCCTTTTGGTAGTTGAGAAAAAAAGAAAAAAGAAAATATGAAAATGATGAAATTGTACCAAAATCAAGAATATCTCATATAGTGCAAGGCCAAATACATAGGGTGGCCTTAGAAGTTGGCCGGCTGTACCCAGACTCACACAGTATTTCTTGTTTGGTCATTACAAGTTGCTTTTGAGATGTTATCAATGTAACGTCAAATCAAGTACCCGAATATATGCACATATTTATATCTAACGGAAAAAGGCCGTAGTTACAAACCCATATATTGCATAAAAATCAAAATAGGGGCAATAAACATATAAAATTGTCACGCTCGTGTATTTATATATGGAGATTTACTTTATATTTGCCATTTTCATACTAATTGGAACCCATGCTGTGCTGTGGGCTGCCCGAACAATGATTGGAAACAAATCGAAAATTATAACATTATTGTTTTTTTTTTTACTATATAATATTTGGTTCTTTTACTGTTGTCTTGAATGAAAGAGAGAGGATTGTATTCATAACAAAAATGACTTTATTTTGCTCAACTTCTTGTCCACACCATTAGTCCAACTATTGATCTTGTTGTAACATCCTCTCCATCTTTCTCAATCTATTAGCTTGTAGCATCGTTGATCCTTAGTGGATGGAATGAAAATAATGTTATATAGTATTAGTGGCGTTACAACATCAGTCTAAATGGTGTCATGTGGTAGGCTCGATGAAATGTGATATTAAATTACTCATTTAATGTTATATTAGTACTATCTAGACTGATATTTTAATACCGATAGTGCTAAATAATATTACTCTATTATAAAATTTAAGCGTTGAAAATCTCGATTTTCAATAAGGATTCAGAGTTCAAAATGTCCAAACACACTATTTAATTTGTGTAGTTCAAACAAACGAAGAGATGTCAAAATTGGTATTCTCCAAGCAAGCTTCTATCTTATCGGGACATGTTAAGGATAATAATCTCTCCAAAATGAAAATAATTCTCAACTTAAAAGACATGAACTACTCATCTTATGAAGACTAAATATTTTAAAATAGAACTTCAAGATTCAATATTAACGACACTACAAAACTAAAGAACAATGCTATCATAAACTTATTAGTTGTGACTCTTATAACGTGTAGATAATAAGTGAATAAAAGTTATAGAACAAATAAAATTTAATCAACTTATGAACTTGGCCAATCATGTATGAAGTCAAGTCAAATTAGAACTTGAGTAATTTTCCAAGTCGCTGTCGGATGGAATGTCATGTCAGAAAGAGAGTGGAGGCTGTGTCCAGGTATATATAATTCAATTTTGGAGGGTCAACTCTTTTTGGTCAGTCTGCCCTTCAATTTACAATGTCAAAAGAATCTTCAATATATATCTTAAAAGACAATTTTAGAGGCACTCTGTGTCTGAAGACCTTCATGTTGGACCTCCTTTTCCTAGAAAATACATGTTCCAAACAAGATAATTTAAGAGACAGAACAAATAAAACCTAGCATTAATCAATTTTGTAGATAATTCAGAGACATAACTCGACTTGACGTGACGTTTAAAAACGCCTAGCATGTTTAAACTTCTAGAATATTAATGCTCTCGAACAATAATATAAACAATAATATGATTTGTATTTGGTCACACTTTTCGAACTTGTATACAAACATTTTCTTTATTAATAAGGATCGATAGTTGTTACAATTGATCACTAAAACAAAACTTAAACTTTCAAAGTAAAAAATAAGTGGTGAAATAACACGTGAGTACAATATTTAAACATATATATGTTAAACTGTTTTTGGGTTGTGAGTTCGATTATATGATTTTTCAAAAAGCCCCAGCCTATTTTCTCCCAACCTCGTTTTGTAAGCTAATGTCTTATACTCAGACCATGTAAACTCCTCGTACAATTTTTTTTCTCCGTCTTCCATTAGTGACGATAAAGCCGTAATCTTTTCACTCAAAGGTGGCCCTCCAAAATATACCATAGAAACTCTTGATTTTAAGCTATGAGCCAATACTCTATGCTTCACACTCGTGAACCTGCCATTGGTGATTACCTGCACACCAAAACCAGTACCCCGATAATCTTGTCAGAGTTTCGAAATCAGAAAAATAAGTTAAAATCTTGTTTATTAAAGAGTGCTTGAGTACTACATATACCATAAAATGGTTACCTGTAAGGAATCACCGACGTTGAAGAAAAAGGAGGAGTGATCGGGTGGGACAGAGACCCAAGTACCATCTTTAAGACATATTTGGAGGCCTGATGTGTTGTTAGATCTTACAACAGATAATATTTGTGGGTCTGTATGTTCTCCAAAGCCTATCAAAATTCGACCACTCAATGATTGAAGCTCTGGGCATGGTGGATAGTGGTTTACCCTAAAACAAGAATCGCTTTTCTCATCCTTTATCAGCCTACTCAAAACGTCCTTTGGCCCTATTTTCAGTCCATCAGTTATCATTTCCAAAACTTCACACATCATGTTCCTCATTGCTGAAACATACTCATTCACAAGAGACCTAGATTCACAAACAAGAGAAGAAAATATTATTAGCTTGAAGTTCAGTCAAGTCAGATTCTGTATAAACTTTTCGTCATGCTACATGTACACTACATGTACAGAGATTTTTGCCAGAGACTTCCACGGATTGGCAGCTGGCACAATTTCATTGGATGTTGGACAAAAAACAACTTTAAATCAATCAATTCAGTGTTGTCATCTCATCATTTGTAAAAATCCGTGTACATTTCATCAGTACAAATAGCATAATTTATGAACTTTTAACCATTTTTCCCATGCAAAATCTTACCATAAAATTTCTGAAATTCCTGGAAGAATGACTTGCGCATTCCCTTTCGCGATTTCTGGCCGAGCTTCAAAGAGAAGATACTCAAGCCAACCCACATCACCATTTAGGCCAATTTTCTTGTTACCATAACCAATAGGATTAGGAGGGCCAGATTTTTCTTTATCTGGCTGGGGTAAATTGAAAAACTTGACAGCTTCAGTTTCCAATTTGGCCATAATCTCCAATGAAACACCATGGTTAATCACTTTGAAGAATCCAAATTCTTTGCAGGCCTCAACAATCTTAGTTTTTGCATCAGGGTCTAAAAAATCAACGACGGGAATTGTAGTGAAATTTCTTGATGTGGATTTGCATGGTTTGATGTGATTGAAATTGTCAAGAACATTAACTGGCTGAGATAGAACCTTCATTGCCGTTTCAAGAAAAATAGAGAAAGAGCAAAGAAAATTGATGTAAATTAAGAGTATTCAAAGAGAGATTTAAATGGACAAAATGGTCATGCACAAAGAGAGAAGCGTTGCAAACTATAGAAGGATATAAGGCTCTAAGTGTGACACAGGGCCAATTTATACTATCGAGGGGGTAATTTTCTTGTCCATGAAAGTAACGATTATAACTAAAATGAAAAAAGAAGGTAAAAAAAGCTTCCACTTAAATAAAGTCATCCTTTATTTAAATAAAGACAAATTGCCAAACAAGGCTCAATTATCACACAATTTTGTAACAACGGATCAATTTTTTCCAAGTTATGAAGTGTTAAGGAATAGAATCTCACATCGAATGAAGATAAAAATACATACCAATTTATAAGAGTTTGGACTACTCCTCTTAACAAAGTTGACCTTTTAAGATGAAACTTCAAATCTCTACATGGTATAAGAGTCCGTTAAGTTCCAACGAGCGATTCGATCCGATTAAGACTAAAAAAAATTGAACACACGGATTTCAAGATTGGTTTGCTCAAACGAGCCATCATCTTGCGGGGACATATTAAGAGATAGAATTCCACATCGAATGAAGATGAAAACACAGACCAATTTATAAGAGTTTGTACTACTTCTCTTAACAAGGTTGACATTTTAAGATATAATCTCAAATCTCTACATGAAGCTACTATTTGGTTTAGCTTCAAAAATTGATAAAAAATATTTAAGTAAAAGTAAACAATTAATTTTAACCACATANGTTTCAACCTCCAACTTCGATCAATCATGCATCTGAAAGATATTTTAAATATGGAATGGGCATACGAATACACTTAGTAAAGATTTCATTCTAGTATTTCACAATTTAATATATAAAAAAAGTAAAATACACACAACATAATTTTCTAGTGGGGTAGAAACCCGACCGTCTCATTGTCACTTGGGTCATACCCATACCCATTCTCCACTTCGATTATTCAGCCTTATGACTGGTTTTGTGTAGATCTACATAATAATACCCGATGGTATTACCCACAAGATTTTTCTTAATTTGGATCACATAATATCATATAAATTACTTAATTTAATGTTTGACCCACATTATTTTGGAAGAATGTATTCTGAAATAGTAGATTGATGGAGAATGTGTGGTTGAAAAAGAAGGAAAATTTATGATGTGATGGAAAATATTATTTTATTAAAGAATGTGTGGTTGAAAATGAGTAGAAGAATGAAAATGAAAATTTTAATGTGTACCAATATAGAAAGATTAACAGCTAACTCCCACAAAATATAATAATCTACTTTCTTATTTTGGTTTGGAAAACTGCATCATTGCAAAATTTATAGCTGAAGAATAATTCATAATTGTTTTTATTGTACATGAAAATCATCTTCAGAAAATATTATTTAATACGAAGATAAATCTATCATAGACTTGAAATCATTTTTGCGCATTCTCATGGACTCGATATCAACACAATTATTGCTGAGAATGCAGTTTTTGGCCTTTTTGATTTTGTTTGACCGGGAAATTCCCAAATTTCATTTTCGATCTTGTAATTGTTGATAAATCTAATTGAAGAGACGTGTTTGCTTTCAAAGAAAAACGAAAAAGAATGATATAAATTTTTTATTTTTTTATTTGAAAATAAATCCAAGTTTAAAGATGTGGTTAAAACTTGACTTCTCCCACAATCGAGAAAGTAGTTTCCTCAATTGCCACTAGAAATAAAATTCCTCCTTACTTCTCTAGCAACAACCACGCCATTGGACTTTGAATATGAATTTTTTATTTATCTCATTTATTTTAGTAAACGCCACATAAAGTACGGGAAATAATAGTTGAATAAGATTACAATAATTAACATATTCTAAGCAAACATAATATTTTTAAGATATAAACTTCAAGACTTGGTATAACCGAAGGTCGAACAGAAGCAATGGAACTAGGAACTATGGCTGGCCAGAAGTGGAGGCTGGTAGCCTACGTGTTTGGAAAGACTTGAAGGTGTGCGGAATACTCTAGAACATTGCAGAAAAAATGTTGAAGAGTCCTAGTGTAGAAAACTGCTAATAGAATTTTAGAATAATCTTATGTTGTAGAGAGTCCTAGAGAATGATGCCTAGCCATTTGATTGAATTGATCTTCATCGCCTATTATGAGGAGGTTGTAGTGTAAATAGATAGTAGGATTTCCCTCTAGTGGGAAGAATTGCTCTATCGTCGTCGTCGTCGTTACTATTATTATTATTATTTTGTCATTTAAGCCAAAAAGTTACACGTATATTTGGGATTGCTCTCAAATTTTGATTACATAATTTTCTTTTGCCGTTGATTGATATTACGGAATTTAGCTTGCTCCGTGAGTATTGAAGCTAGTTGGATGAGTTTATAAGCTAATCAAACATGCTTATAAGCCCAAAAACCATCCATAAATAATTTACTAAAAGTGTTGATGGCCTATTTTTAAGCCAATATTTGAAAAAGCAAGGCAAACAATAATCAAGATGATCCATACTTTTTGTAGCTTACTTTTAACTTTGATAAAAAATTTACCATTTTATTCTACATTTTTAGAAAAAAAATAATAATTATGCAACATAAAGGGTATTTTGGTAATTTTCATATTAATTTTGCTTAAAATTAAGTATTTTCACAAATAAATGCAGCATATAAGCACGACTTTTTAATGCATAATTTACTCTTTTTTTCTGTACATATATTTTTTAATCCCACAGATTTGACCTATTTACAAAGCAATTGAGCGTGGAAATCTTATCCGTTGTGGTAAGTTTTCTTAATCTTTGATTTAAAGATTATATTTTATATAAAATAACCAGTTTCATAGTAATTATTAATCACGTCTTTAGGATATTAATTATTCCCCACTAATAGTTAATCATATTATAAATTTTTTTCTTAACGACGATGTTGTAGAGCTCACCACAAACTAAATTTTGTCATTACTGATATACAGGTTGAAAATTAAAATCAATTCAGGAGAAGCATCCGTGTCTTAGGTGTTGGAAATTATTTCTGTCCTCATTTTCTTTCTTTGTGTACTCAGCCAAGGGGTAAACAAGTTACTTTATATCCGAATCAAAACAATGCAAGAGCTAGAACAAAGAATCAGATGTAGAGCTCCTTATCAAACAAGGTTATGTCATTAATGATCAAAATAATTCATGGTTCATAAAAACAGAAATATATGGAAACATGTGGATGAAGAAGTTCTAGTTCTGGAGGAAGACACTTGAATTCGTTTCATGGTTTTTTTTTTTTTTT
>CAIGRF010014217.1:0-10672 GCA_903798235.1 Fraxinus ornus | reverse complement strand
AACAAATGTTTCACATGCTTCCTTAGCCTATCAATTAATGGGCTGAAAGTTGGAAAGTAACCGGTTAAACCGGTCAAAGAACGGTTTTTTACCTATTTAATAGAAACAATTAAACTGACGGAGAAAAAAGATTTTCCGTTAAAAACAACAAGTTCCGTTAGTTTTTTCGTTAAAACAAGAAATTCCATTTCATAGGCTCTTTTTATATATAGAAGACATTTAACCTTTGTTTGAACCCCATTTTGAGGGAGAAATGCATTTTTGAATTGTGAGTTTTGGAAATTTTGTGATTAAAAATGAAGATTTTTTTCAATTTACATGTAATATTATTTTATAGAAAATGTGATTGAAAATGAATTTTGACAAAATGAATTTTTGATAAAATGAGGCTCAAACAAGGGTTTAATAAAATTTAGAATTTTTATCAATTGTTAATCACATACTTTATGAATTTATAAAAAATAGATTTCAACCAACCGTGCTACTTGTACAATCTTATTTGTACATTCATGGATGACAACCTTTTGTTGATATCATCACATCCATCAATTTTTAAAATTGTCAACAACAGTTTTCTTTTTTTAAATCATTGGTCCAAATTTTGCCACCGCCAACATTTTTTACAATTTTTGTCAATTATCATTGTACAAACAACTTAATTCATCTGATTTGGCGAAATCGACTTAAATAAGAATATACACTTAGGATGAGTTTGATTGCGAACATAAAATTTGCATGGAAAAAAAATAACTTCTTAATTTTTTAGAATATAAAAGTTATTAATTAAATGTGTTTAATTGATTTAATTTTTAACTTAAAAAATATTATATTTTTGTCCATTTTTATTAATGGATAAATGAGAGAGATTGAATATAAGAGAGAGAGAGAGAGAGAGTGAGTGAGAGAGTGAGAGTGTGTAGAGAGAGAGAGAGAGAGAGAGAGAGAGAGAGAGTGTGTGTGAGTGTGAATTATCTGAAAAATAAAAATTATTCATCCCTAAATAAAATGTTTTATTTGTTTTCGAAGAACCCAAAGTTAACAAATATTTTTCATGAAAAAATTATCGATCCAACCCCAAACCCCTATAATTTGAATGAAAAAAATGACATTTTCTAAAAAAAAAATAAAAAGCTTTTGAAACATAATTCTCCCTCTTAAGAAAATATCTCTCTAAAAGGCTGGAATCTTTTTAGTCTGTCCGCCCGTGAGAGTTCTCACTTCTCTGTTATATGGAGGAAAACGAAAAAGAAAACATCTAGAGAGAGTGAGGATATGGATAAGGGGAACGGCCAATTGACGTTTCGGCGGAAGAAGAAGCCCGTGTCTCAACCGACGCCGCTGACAATCGAGGTGGTTAACAATTCCGTGGTGGCGGCCGCCGCGACGAGCAAGACGGCGGTGGGAAAGAAGAAGGCTGGAGGGGCGAGGCTTTGGATGAGGATGGACCGCTGGGGGCATTCAGAACTGATGGAGTGCGAGAAAAGTGTTATTCTGAAGCGCGTCTCAATTCCTTCTAGGGACTTGAGGATCCTCGGACCGATTTTTCTCACTCCTCTTGCATCCTTGGTGTTTCCAATTTCACTTGTTTTCCTCTCTAATTTGATCTGTACATGCGTTCGTGTAGATGATTTGTGTTTCTTGCTCTGCAATTTTGATGAATTTGAATAATATGATTAGTTTAAATTTGTTAACATATATCCTGGTTAAGAAATATAAAATTCAGTGAAAAGGATTTTCTCTAATCAGTTATGCTCCTTGTACATTCTCTCTTGACCTGATGGTTTATATTGTGTTTTGGCAAGTGATGATTGAATGGAAAAACTGTAGCATGATAATGTACAATGGTGTTTTCCATGTGGCACAATATAAATAAACGTGTAAAAGATAATGTATATGTAGCATGATTGATTGTTTTATATTCGGACCATGCTGCAAAAATCAGTCAGGCACTTTTTTCCTATACTGTATGATTTGAGTGATGGGAGAATATTTATATTTCTGATGTACAATAAAGAAGGAATAAATCTAGTGCTCATTTAGTTTTGGTTATGCAGTGATCAAACTGTGATTTTGTGGACCTTTGATCCATATTTAGTGTCAGTATTAATTGTAGCATCCTCCACATTTGTACACTTTGAACAAGTCAAAGAAATAAATACTGTAAATTAAAGAAGAAGCTATATTTTTGTAATTAATGTTATTCAACTAATAGTTATGACAATCACCGTTCTAGATGCCAGTGGACTTGTGATGCATTTGGCAATGAATTATGGGGCTCATTGCCTCCTGGACTATGATGATTAGCGTTATTCATTTTGTAGTCACACGAAAAAGGCTCTTTTAATTCTACATCAAAATAAGACAGAAGTACTCTTTTAGTTCTGCTTAACCATATATGATCAGGAGTCTATGCAGTGTTCTTTGACTACCAATTTTTAATAAATTTTTTCATATGTTTTGAGAGTTGTACATACTTTATAGATCACTTATGATTGGTTAAATCCATATGTTGATGCAGTACTTTGCAGATCATTTATGATACGCTACATCCATTAGTTGAGTCTCATTTTGGCCATCCATGCTGTGATTGTACATTGAAAGCTCTTGGGTGCAAGCATATTGTATGGTTGCACATATCATTACATCCTAGTATGTATAAGTATACATATGTACATGTGATGGAGATCCTGTTATATGTATTCTAGGAAGACTTCACTTATAGGAAAAGTAATTAGGATTTTATTTTTAAGATTTTATAGTATCTTATATTATTCATTTAGTTGTTTTCCAACTTAAATTACTATATAAAGAGGGTTTATGCATTGTAACAGTTAGGTTTTTACTAATGAATAAACTGATATTTTGTACCTGTGATAATTCTATCTCTTCTCTGATTCTTCTCCCCTTTCCACCACCCTCGTCTTCTCTTCTCCTCTCTTTCCCCTTCTTCTACGAGTCTCTTTGTTTGATTGTGTTCTACATCAATACGTGTACACACACACACACACACATATATATATATACACCCCCCACTCCCCATATCAAGAAGAGAGGAGATATCTCCGAGGAATTAATTTCTTCTCATTCTGTTTGCAGCAAGGGAAAAGGCCATGGTTGTCAATTTGGAATTTATAAGAGCTATAGTTTCAGCTGAAGAAGTATTGTTACTTGATCCTCTGCGCCAAGAGGTGCTTCCTTTCGTGGATCAGCTGAGGCAACTTCTATCACATAAAAGCTCTTACAATAATGTGTCGGACCAAATGATCGCTCAAGACAATGGTATGCAATCTCCTACTGCTGGAAAATGGTTACATGTTCCAGAAGCTGCTGAAGGTTTGCAAGCTGAGCTTCCTTTTGAGTTCCAGGTTTTGGAAATCGCATTAGAGGTGGTCTGTACATATTTGGATTCCAGTGTTGCCGAACTTGAGAGAGATGCTTACCCTGTTTTAGATGAACTTGCCAGAAATGTTAGCACGAAGAATCTTGAGCGTGTGAGGAGTTTGAAAAGCAACCTCACTCAATTGCTTGCGCAGGTGCAAAAGGTAAAGATGTTGTCTATGTTCTTTTGTTATTTGATCATGACAGTTTCTAATTTCTTAGTATGACACTTTTGTGGAATTTGGATGCCCATCCCTACTTTTTATTATCTCATCTTGACAGAAGGTAAACCATCTGAAAGAGATGGAATGAACGGATTTGTTTTTATTTTGCGTCTACCTATTTTCAATATTTTCATTTCTACATTTTACCCTTGTGAAATCTTCATTTTTATGGTCAAGGAAACTTTTTCATGGCTTTAGCTTCTTTGACAGAAGGTAAACCATCTGAAAGAGATGGAATGAATGGATTTGTTTTTATTCTCCATCTGCCTACTTTCAATATTTCATTTCTACATTTTACCCTTGTGAAATCTTCATATTTCTGGTCAAGGAAACTTTTTCATGGCTTTAGCTTCTTGAAAGTCATTCGTAGGTTTGCTGTGCTTGTTTTGACTTAAATAATTTGTGGGTCATCAGCATGGGTTCCGAATGATCCAGTGAATCCTCTAGGACAACTGTATATCTTCCTTAATTATGGACTAGCAAAATATAAAAAACTTTCATGTCTTACGCCAATTTCTAAGATTTTAGACTTTGCCGAACATGGAATAAATATGTCCTGAAAATACAGTCCTCGATGATCTGTCTATTTAATATTAATTTTATTTGAGATGGACGCTCTAAGACATCTCCAAGAGACTTTATAAATACAAAATACTCTTTATTTTAGAGAGTCTTAACGCTTAAAAATGGGCTCCAAGAGACTATCCATTTTAACTTTTTAAAACAGATGACTCTCCAAATTTAGAAAATCAAACTCTCTCTCTATTCTTAATTATAATGATTGCATTTAATAAATCACATATTTCAATACTCTACTTCTTAAACTATTCAAACTGCATTTAGGGGTTGTTTGATGGAGATTAAAATTAGATTTTTAGTAGATTTTAATAAAAGTTGATGGAATGTGTGGTTGAAAAATTGTGGTACCAATGAAATATGTGGTTAATATTGATTGTTTGACTTTGACTTAGACTTAGATTTGATTTTAATCAATGCCAAACGGGGCCTTAAATTGATTGGTCAATTGACATATAAAAAATTATGTTGAATAAAATACGAAGAGAAATCAATAAATGTTTCTTGAGAAAAACAAAATGAATAGCCAAAATAGAAAGCTTTTTGGAGTTTGTAAAAATTTGGACCCTCCAAATAAAGAGGATCTTGGAGATGCTCTAACTTTATTAGAGCTAAGCTTCAGGAGCTATTGTACAGGTTTCATTTCGTAAACTATTCATGTTTGCACATCAATTGTTTGTGCATCTTTGCCCCTTTACGAGATTATGCCATAGTTGCAGCTTATTCTTTGTAGTGCATGCTGGCACCAAGTTCAGTTCATCGCTTCAGTTAGAAGTGGGGATATGCGTGTGCAGAGGGAAGTTAGTGCTTGTTCCAACTTCACCTCAAAGGCTAGAATATGAAATTAAGGGGTCATCCAATTGATGCACTTTTAAGGTCAGTTTTTGACATGGTAGTTAAGGCTGTAGTGGTTGCTTTTATTGGCATTGACTCTACATCGACCAATCATCTCGAAAGCAATAAGAGCTGCTGAAATGGTCCAAGACTTCAAGTGCCTTTGTCTGAGTCTTGTTTAAATTTTTAGCCTTTAGTATTTACGCATGCAAGTTGAGGATTACCAGCATCAAATATTGTCAATCTATTGTGACTTGTAACAGTGCCATTAGACTATCTACAGCTGGCCCTACATTCTGGAACCACTACCAGCTTTATATCTCTTCCTTGGATTGACATCTGATATCAAAATCTATATTGCACCCTTTATCATGCATAAGGAGTCTTTAAATTCTTTTGGCTAGATTTTCCAATAAGGCATTTTTTACCTTTTTGGATTGTCTTGTCAACATTTTAGCACGTTTTGCTAAGTTCTAAAGAGCGAGATCAATTCTTAGCGAATCATGAGTAGATTACTTTCGTCCGATATGCTAACGAAGGGACAAACGTGGCGGTAGGTGAGAGATGAGATCGAACATCTTTTAGATGACGATGAAGATATGGGTCAATTATACTTAACGAGGAAGTGGATACAGAGTCAGCAATCTGAGGCTTTGATGGGAGAAATGGCAGCAAAAGGCATTTTTCCCGCTGTACATCTCCAACGGCTTAGCTCTGCAAGAAGTGGTAGTTTGGTGAGCAACTATCTAAATAACAATGATGTGGAGGGCCTAGAAATGTTACTTGAAGCTTACTTCATGCAACTGGATGGCACTCGTAACAAGATACTGTCTGTAAGTATATCCTTGACTATCACACGACATTTAATTTTTTTAATTTTTTTTTTCCCTTGTAGGGAAGTATGTTGAACAGTTAAAGGTAAGTTACAAGTCAATTGCAATCCTTCATATTATATTTTCATGAGTAGAACTTGATAGTATTTTGGTTAGAAGGTCTTCAACCATTTTTTTTTGGCTCTCTCACCTATTTTCAGCTGCTTAACTACTTTTGTCCTGTCTCCTCCAAGACTATCGCAGTTGTATGATTTTTATATCATTAATAGAACTTGATAGTATTTTAGTTCGAAGATCTTCAACCATTTTTTTGCTCTCACCCATTTTCAGCTGCTTAACT
Source organism: Fraxinus ornus (assembly GCA_903798235.1). Classification (NCBI taxonomy): domain Eukaryota; kingdom Viridiplantae; phylum Streptophyta; class Magnoliopsida; order Lamiales; family Oleaceae; genus Fraxinus; species Fraxinus ornus. Next base: position 4,487 of record CAIGRF010014217.1, on the reverse strand, counting down.
ATGCAACTTTTGTCCTGTGTCTCCTCCAAGACAATTGCAGTCCTATGATTTTTATAACATCACTAATAGAACTTTATACATATTGATGTTCAAAGGTCTTCTGCCATTTTTTTTGGGGTTCTCTCACCTCTTTTCAGCTGCTTAATTATCTAAATTTGTCCTGTGTCACCTCATATTTACTATGTAAGACTAATCCTCGCGGTGCTCAACTAGATTGTGGAAGATAATAAAATTGTGAATTGTGGAATTTCTATGTAGGATTGACCTTGATAAATCAGCATCTTATTTGGCCACTGATCCTGCAGAATAACCCGCAATGCTGACTGAAACCTCTGGCTCTTCTAAATTTGACAATCCGAAATTGGATGGCAAACGAATTTCAAAAGCTAATCATTTGCTTCCCCGTCTTTTGTTTTTTTTAGAATATATTCTGTGTCTGCATAATTGCTTTCTTAAGAGAAGAAGCAGATTGTTGAAAAGTCCAGTAGATAACTCTACTTTTTTCTGTTCTCCTGTACTTCCACATTTTTTTTATTAAAATGCTTATTAGAGGGAACTATTTCTTGAGGCATAACTATCATCTTTATATTCTTGTGCTTCTAAAGTTCATTGATTTCTCTTTTCCTTTCATGTGTGAAATCTTCAGGTACGGGAATACGTTGATGACACAGAGGATTATGTTAACATCCAACTTGACAATCAGCGAAACGAACTTATTCAACTGCAACTGACATTGACAATTGCATCATTTGCCATAGCTGTAGAGACTGATGGCTGGATGGTTTGGCATGAACATCCCTTGCACATTGTATAATATTAATGGGATATTTGGCCTCTGTGTTGGAATTTTGACAGCCGCTTGTGTATTACTATTTCTCCTGGTTCTAGGATACGCCAGATGGAAAAAGCTTCTCGGGTCGTGAAGTCTCTGAAAATATGTTTAAACGTGTCGAAATTTGAGTAAACGGTATTATAATTTCATATCTCTCTAACTGTAAGTTCTAAACTGTAACATGGTCATCACTCGAGTTCTTCAAGGATATGAAAGTATATATGCATCATTCTCATCTTCCTAGAATACAAACGAACACATTAACACAGTCGACATTGAAGAAACAAGTTAGTAAGTGAATACTGAATGAGTAGTAGCTAAATTAGAACTTGCCTTGCCATACTGAACCTTTACTTATGTTAATAATTATTTCTTCTTTCAAGTCTTCGCTCCCTTTGCTATCATGTTTGTTCGAGTGGTAGTCCTGTATATAAGGATTCTTTTTCATTTACCATTTGTTCACTTGAGTCATGTCTGTAGGAAAATAAGTAAAAATATGGGCAATAAAAATTTAATAAGTTCATGATACAAGATATCATAAGAGATGGGATTGGAACAACAATCCACCCTCTCCTATGATGATGTTTCATCCTCCTACACAAGAAGGGTTTCCTCCTTTAGAAACCTTTGAAAAGGATCATTCTCCTCATTCTTGGAAGATAAAAAATTCAGGCTCTAGGAGATCAGATGGATTAGTGCAACCTCTTTCAGCAATAGAAGCAGCTTTAAATTGGCATTTAGAAAATGCAGTATAGTAAAATGCTTTGTTGAAAAAGATTGATCAAAGTCAGCAGAGGATTGAAAAAACTCTACAACAGCAGACTCAGACTCTCTTAACCCCTCTTCAAGCCTGTAGACAAAGAATCGAAATCCTACACAACGACATAATGAACCGTCTACAAAACAAGATACCATTTGATGCTCAAGAAAGAGAAATCAAAAACCTGAAAATTCAACTTGCTTCTCTTGAGTCAAATCCAATGATCCCACCATTCACACCATATTATCCCTCAACCTCTTCTAATTCCCAAACATGACCTTTATACTCCTCCACATACCAAGGATCTATATCCACCCTTTTCACTTCTGAAGAATGGGAACAAAAGAAAAAACCACTCATGCCCTAAAAAAAGATCAGATCTACTACTGTCCGCCAAATACAAACCTCTCACTCTTAAGAATTTCCATCATTAGAACAGCCTCAAATGATGATTAAAAATTCTATCTCCAACTTTCTTCAACAAACTCATAACCAAGCCACATACTCCTCTCATGTTCACTCTATAACAGATGATATCAGTTCTGATTCCGAGTCTGTTGAATCATATGAAAAAAATTCTGATGAGTCTGAAAATGATAATCCCCCTCTTTATATGGCTGATCAAGCAGGACAATCTCATCCTCAACATCCAGGCGAACCTACTGTTGATGAACCAGAAGTACTTGATGATGATATGGCTGAACCTCATGTTACAAATGATTATTATTCTTCAAATAGTACTTCTTCAACAAAGTTCACTTTTGATGACGTCCCTCCATCACAGTGGAAGTACAGACTATAAGAAATGAAAGCCTGTTGTACCACTGAACTTCAAAAGCCAAACATGACTCATACAAAGGTTATTAAAGCTTTCTTGGCAAGGATAACAGGATTCCTCAGAGATTGGTATGATTCTATGGGTGAATACAGACAGTTTCAATTTAACCAGGAGTCAAATACCACAGATTCTTTTATAAATTCCTTACATTGGGAATTCTGTGGAAAATCTGATCACGACAAGGAGATTGCCAGAGAAGAATTTTTCAAACTACAGTGTTGCTCATACAATCCAAAAGACCTTGAAAGGCGCTTCAGAAATGCTGCACAACGATACTATCTTATTGGTGGCATGGATGATACCAATACCAAGCAAGCTTATCTGGAATCAATTCCTTAACCTCTTGGTCAAGAAATGTTGAGAACGATGGAAATGAGAGGACAACCTTTAAATGCTACATCTTTTGGTGAACTCCATAATTGGATCATGAAAACGCTGAAAAAGCTTTGCAATCAAAATGCTTTCCTCAAAAATATTAATGCCACAGGAAAGAAATTGGAGAATGCTTGCGATAAGCCTTATTTGCATATCAAATGTAGCCGTTCCATGAAAGATTGTGATTGCAGAGGAAAGAAAAAATTTCATAAAAGGAGAATGAAGTTTTCTCGCAAGGAGGCTCCTCTTAATCCTTTTCGGAAAAAGAAAAGATTTTTCATGCGCAAGTTCTCAAAGAAAAAAGGAAACAGATGTTTTATCTGTGGAAAGAAGGGTCACTTTGCAAAAGCCTGTCCTAACAGAAAAAAGAAGAAAATTCTTCACCAAATTTTCAAAGCTACAAAGATTGACTATGGTGATGATGATCTCGAATCTCTATTCTCCAAAGAAGATGAACAAACGCAGGATACCATCTTTGCTCTTGAATATGATTCTGATAAAAGTCTTTCTGATGATGTTGAAGAATGCTATGGCATGCAAATTGTTAATCCAGCCTTTTCATCTATTCCGGTGCCAATGATTGAAGTAAAGCTCTTTACAGGAAAATATGAAAGGCACATAACAGTTGCCGCACTATTTGACACCGGTGCAGCTTGCTCAATTCTCAATCCTGCTATTCTTCCTGATCATATGTGGAAAAATCATCGACAAATCTTCCAAGTAGCAATTGGAGATCGTTTCTCAACTGAAATAATCAGTAAGCCTGTCACAATTCAGTTCTTTCCAGAACTCGTTATTTCTCACAAGTTACTAGGTTCTACTTTACCTGATAAGGATATTATCATTGCATGGGATATTATCAAACAATTGTGGGAAAAGAATGTTATTCCTCGCCCAAATGGTCTCAGATACAAGTCCTACTTTCAGCCTTACATACAAATGATCACATATTTTACCATGACCATTCCAAATATCACAGATATATTAATCTGAGATTGTTGTGCAGAATCTCACTCAGATTTCCTCACTAAATGCACAAACCCACTTTAGAAAAACTCAGACTTTTTCATTTCTCTTCCCTTCAAAAAGAATGAAGATGTCAATCCTACAAAAGCTAGCCATCTTGGAATGAACCCAAACACCTTCAATTAGCCAATAAAGAACTTGCTAAACTCCAAGCTGAAGGGCTTATTGAACCAACAACCTCACAGTGGGCATGTCAAGCATTCTATGTTAACAAACGAAGTGAACAGGTTCGAGGAAAACTCAGATTGGTCATTGATTATAAGCCGTTGAATGCTTTCCTTGCAGATGATAAATTTCCTCTTCCAGACAAAAAGATGATGTTTGCAATTTTTGTCTAGGGCAACAATTTTCTCAAAATTTGATCTTAAAGTAGGTTTTTGGCAGTTGGGAATCAAACCTGAAGAGAGACACAAAACAGCATTTTGCATCCCAAATCATCATTACCAATGGACGGTTATGCCCTTTAGTTTAAAGACTGCACCTTCTCTTTTCCAAAAAGCAATGACAAGGATCTTTAATCCATTATTGGAGTCAGCTTTGGTCTATATTGGTGATATCTTATTATTCTTTGAAGATGAAGACTCTCATGCTGATTTGCTATCCAGATTTACAGATCTTGTCAAACATTATGATATTATGCTTTCTCAAAAGAAAAT
>CAIGRF010014206.1:0-27476 GCA_903798235.1 Fraxinus ornus | reverse complement strand
CTGCAACATTAATGACAGTAATAATTCTGCAAAGTAAATGCATCAGCATGCAGTGTCCTTAACATTTGGAGCACTTGCCCGACAAGTCTGTACAAACAGTAACTGGATAATCACCCCCAAAAAAGATGAATAATCACTGGTGTCCATCAAAGTGAAAGGAATAAAGCATTGGATAGACACAACCATATGAAAAAAGCCCAAGTTTCCGGGTTTCGGCGACATTAATATCCTCTCGAGGCCTAAAAAGGTCGAAGAAAAGACTTCATCTATTAGAGCTTTTTCATCAGAACTGACTAATGCAATTGCACAAAGGGATTGGATAGTGTGTTTTCAGATTATTTTGTTGGATAGTGAAAATGACGGAGATTTTTTTTTTTTTTAATTTTTAATGTAATTAATTGTACTGTACTATGCTTTATCTAGTTGTTTCAAGAAATGGACAACATTGAAAAACATCTCATTATGTCATCAACTTATATAATGCAAGGACTTCCAGGAGTACAATCCAAGTACTCCACTTCTTGCAACAAAACATATAATTGTACATGTATATATATTTATATCCTCCAATGACACATGTTTCATGGAATTAATGTAATTGCTGTAAATAATGGAAGAAAATAAATTAGTGGGAGATGACAACAATAATTTTTGAACATTAGTAGATATAGATATATGGCCAAACGAGGCCTTTATTTACACAGGATTGGAAACTTTCAGAGTGAGGTTGCTTGACACAAGCTCGTGTGGGATATTATGTGTACGTGTGATGCACTTTGAGTCACAACGTGCGTGACAATGCATGAATAATTTGACAAAAAGTGTGAGATGACAACAAATGTAACGTAACTAGGATAATGATGCTTACAACATTATCAATAGGGTCTGTTTTAAAGACATTGTTTTCAGACATTAACACTGCCAAGTATGATGGGACAACTTGGTATAGATAGCATTTTTTCTTTTGTCAAATTGTTTTATTGCTAACATTATTTCCCTCAAACGTTACTTTTTTCACCTCAAGAAAAGAAGAAAAGATTCCTCCAATAATTCAACAGTGTAGGGTTGCTCATGTACGAGGAGTTTTCATCCCATAATTATAGCTAAGACACCATATTAAAGTATGTTTGGTTAGGCTTTTAAGTGTTTCGTTTCCAAAATTGATTAAGCCCCCGTTTGTTTCTAATTTTTCATCCATAAAAATGAAATTTAAATTTCTATCTCTTGCGTGGAGTCCAATAACAAGTCTATTTTTCATTCTCATTTTTCATTCTCATTTTACAATAATGAGAATCAAACGGGGTCTAAATAAGTTGCTCATAAAGTATGAGTTACTGTCATACTAAACCCAGACACCATGCAAAACCACGAGTACTAGGTTACAAAAGTTAAGATAATTACGAGTACTAGAAAAACACAGTTCCAATTGTGCCAAGTGGGTGTTGAACATCTATTCACTCACGTACTAAACCCGTACTAGGAGATTATATTGTCTGCAATTGGCCCTAAATCGTCGAGATTTTTATTGATAGTCGAACCTAAATAGTCGAGATTTGTGCAGTCACGCTATCAAGTGTGAAAAGGAAGTAGTCTTAGTCTAATATATAAATTCCATGCAAAAAGTTGCATGTGGTAAAAGGGTTTATACAGTTTGCATTGATTTGATTAACCCTTAAATAGCCAATCAAAGTGAAGATTAGACAACCTAGTTTTTATTAATTAATCATAGTTAAAACCAGAATGTCACATTTTATGCAGGATCCTGCCTTAACGATACGGTAATTACAGCTTTTTGGATTTGAAAAATGGTTAAATGAAGTATTAGCATATTGACAATATCTTGCGTGTTACACTGTATGGAAACAGGAGATAAGGGACCACATAATTTGTCTGTTGAGTTACTTATTATCTGAGAAAAAAAAAAAGGGATTAATTAAGTACCTTTTATTAATTAATTTATCATGTGGGTTGTACCCTCATGCCATATCCTATCATCCTCGAGAGACGAAATATAGTTTGAACATGCAGTCGATCGAGAAGAATTATGTTAAGTGTACATCTCATGCTGTACATCTTTTTTTGATATTGTGTGAGAATTCAAAAAGTGTTGAACGAGAAAACTTTTTTGAACTGTTCAATCATGTGTCGACACGTGGTACAATGTAAAAAAAATATAAAACAAGATGTACATGTATCATGATTGCAGTCGAAACTCTTAACTAGACTTTTATGCATTTGCGTCATCTCCTCGTAGAGTATGATGTAAAGAAATAATTAGAATTAATATATTTAGTTAATTGGACCATTGCTAGTATAATTCACAGCTACTAGGTATAAATGGATTGGAATACAAATTTTATTTTATTTTATCTTGCTTGTATACATACCTTTAACATGAGGAATGTATTAAAAAAGTTACAATAAATTAGTTTAATTGACTTGTTAGTTGTTTCGAAAGTTCATTGTTTTATTTTTTTTTTAGAGTGATTTGCATATTTGGTCATTGAACTTTCAACCATACTTCCATGATGTCACTGAACTTTCAAAATCACCCAAATCATCACTGAACTTTGCAAAATATTTCCACAAGGTTACTGAACTTTCAAAATCACTATATTCATCACTGAACTTTGCAAAATATTTCTACGGGATCACTAAACTTTACAAAAGGTTTCTTAGGAGATCATTGAATTAGTGACCACTGGAAAATATTTTGCAAAATTCAGTAATGAATGTGGTGATTTTTAAAATTCAGTGACCTTGTGGAAACCTTTTCTAAAGTTTAGTGATGATTTGTGTGATTTTGAAAGTTCAGTGACTCCATGGAAGCATGGTTGAAAGTTCAGTGACCAAATAGGTAATTCACTCTTTTTTATTTTTTTGACTTGAATGTAGAACGACTAACGTGAAAAATACTTTTTTTCCCACATTTTTAGTATTGCAAATTAGAGAGATTCGAATGCTCGTAAAAAACGAGATATTGAAAGAGGTCTATTTTGATCTTCACGCTCTTATGCGAACTTCTCATACGTCTCTACTTTATCAATATTTTGTTAACCTATATGCATGTGCATGCATACGTGGATATTTCTTTCAAAGAGGCATATCAAATCACACGCTAACAATTTGTTTTTGCCGTTTTGAATTGTCATTATCAAGATTGAGTTGTAAAACCACACGAGACATTGATAGTTCTTTCATACAAACACAGTTTCTCATCTTTCTTTATCCCTCTGGATTTCCACCTTCTTCCCAATTTTGTCATCAAAATGCATTTTCAACGTGAGAAAGTACTAAATAATATTACAACAAGGATTTCAATAAGCTAAAGAATTCCAATATGTTCCTCTTTACTATATATTGACATTTACTACTAAATTAAGTTCGATTTTGTTTAATCAACGTGTCGAACATAGTTTATAATTCCATACGCATGCACGGGAATGAAAGTAAGAATCATTTACCACCCAAACGAGGAGGGTACGATGCTCAAGTAAGAACAAATAATGCAATAATAATTGATCGCATTGTAAGATTTTATTAGAATTTTATGCATTGTTTCTCTCATTTCTTAAATTTTTTTTTTCAAACTCATTTTTAACAATACATTTTGTGAAATCTACCATTTTTGTCAACTCATTATCTACATATTTAACAAACTTTTATCAAAATCAACTAAAAATCTAATTTTTATACAAATAAAAAAGGTACACAATTTTCTTAAAAGAGAAATTGGAGTGGCGTGGCGGCTAATCCCCTTGCAACTAAATATTGCTCATGATATTATATTTTTAAAAAATAATAATAATAATAATCAAATTAGAGCAATAACGAGAGGTATGACTTAAACACCACGCATCTTCACGTCTTCTGATTTATTTTTTAATAAATAGATTAAAAAAATCCCCATATGAGAGAAGTCAACGGTCAAAGATTTGCATTACTGTCATGTCTCCCACATTTATATTAAAATGCATAAATATATAAACATTCCAAGAAATCCTCGCCACACAATGGCACAGCACCAAGCACTAGGCGTCCAACTTGGTTCCGGCCCTACTCGCATTGGTGCACCCGCTTACCCTCATTAGTCATTTCCCCCCTCCACCAATCAACACTGTCTATTTTCAATGCAAAATATTATTTCCAACTATATATTTTAACCCATTAAAATTGCATACGATTTTAACATTTACATTGATAATTTCAATCACGTGAAGACCTAGATTCCATGTATGATGAATAGGTTGGGGTTCAAAATCTTGCTTTTGAAATCTAGAAATTTATCCATAATCTTCTCTTATTTATATACATTTCAATGTTCGTCATTATATTTCTAATTTTGATGTCTATTTATACTAAAATGAATTTAGTAAGTAAATAGCTCATATGTAAATTATGCACCAATAACTGAAATGAAAATCGAGCATTCCGTGATTTTAAAATGTAGAATTATGCTTGAATCATCGTTTGTTGTTTGCGTGAATTCATATTATCTATAGTTCTAAACGGCACATGTTTTATGTGTTTAATATAATTTGAGATTATTATACCAGCATTCTAATTGTTAGATCGATTAATTGTGAGGGTACTAAATAGGTAAAACAGTGACATTCAATACGTCTATCTATCGTCGAGTTTAGCTCAACTAACCACGCGAGCTGACTCGCTTCAAGGAAGTTGGGCTTGGTTCACTGTATGGGCTCTCTTCTTGGTGGGGTAAGCCGAGCTAATTTTTTTCTTTGTTAAAAATTGCATTGTCACAATTTTTTATATTTAGTAGGAATTTTGAGATTATTGCTCAATACTTATGTCAGCATCCTAACAGTTAGATTAGTTGATTGATCATTCAATTGATTGGAAAACAAAAATAAGTTATAATAAAAAATTGACAGGTTAAATTTATGTGGATTGTCATTTGTGATGACGAGAACGAGAGAACAAGTTCAACACGGGACACGTGGCGTCCATGTAAGAAATGACGTCAAAATGATGTAGGATTGAGGCCTCTCTAGGCAGCAAAGACCCTCGATTGTGGGAGAGTTTAAGGGATAAGTAAACAATATTAAATTAATTAGTGCCACTTTCGGTGGTGGTGTGGGAACTTAGGGATCTTGTTCTTGTTGACTATAGAGTTGACCAAAAATTAATTAGTCAATATATAATTTATCTCTTAACAATTCAGTTAATGGTTGTCGTTATTTTATGGATAAAACTAATTGTACTTAACAACTTATCAAATTTTTTACATAATTGACACATGGTCTCTCCCTATTGGTGGGACGCCTGGGCCCACAGGCGCCCCACCAATAAGAGGAGGTCATGTATCAATTATATCAAAAATTTGATAAGTTGTTAGGTACATAAAGCACCTCCTTTTTTTTATTGTCAATAATTTGTGCCATCATTTTGGATAAGAGTGACAGTTTACTACTGTTGCTGCTAGGAAAACTTTTATATTCTGATGGACTGTAGAAGTTTAAATATTTAAAAATGCACGTTACAAATTTATTATTTAAATTTCAATACGTACTTTTATACGTATAACAAATTCATTTTTCGTCGTCAATCTCAGTAAAAAATTTCGACTCTGTCTCGAGGCCACCTCTGAAAACCACGCGCAAAATTTTGTTCGACATGGACACAAATAAACAGATGATTTTCCTGTAACGTGAATACAAAAATATGGACGGACGGATTGTGTGTGGATGAAATACGGTACGAATACTTTTGTTAACTGCGTGAAGCAACGAGAAACTCAAATAGCATCCCTCCGTACACGTGTCAACCACGCCATTCGGCGGCCAGCTGTAAGATGTCATCAACTGCCTTCTGATTGGCCGCCAGCTATTATCTCATACAACACAGGAATCTCATGTACCGTACAACCCAAAATACCACGATAATTTTAAAGTAAAAAATGTATTCGTGTTACCGGGAACCGAAGCTAGTGGACGGCCTGCCAGTATAAAATGTACAACAATATGTGTACATAGAGACCGGCTAGAGAGGCTGAATTTCAAACGGTTTCCCTATTTTACTTGTACGAAATAGGACAAAGCACACCATGCGCACCATAGCCACCTCCACCTCTTAAGGAATTTGATAAGAAGGGAAATTTTGAAAAGGGCGTTAGTTAGCGTATGGAAGTCAAAATTTATATTTATAGACGGAATTCAATGAAACAATTACCAAAATTAGAGCCATTAGTTTGTCCTATTCAATAATAATAAATGAAATTGTAAATGCGTTTAATAGGATGTTGCCTCGATAGACATGAATGTTGAATGAGAGCCACTAATGTTGACAATTCGATAACATTTAACATATCTGATAAATATGAAACGATAAGACAAGTGACAAGATACATGAATATTGAAGAAACACATCTAATAAATTGTTTGGTATTCAATTCGTTGATTCTAAATTGTTGTGAACAATAAATCTAATTTGTGATGAGTGTAATAAGGCAACGTGTAATGAAAAATAAGTGAGAGATACAATTATTATCATTTGTATAAACGACTTTTTATGGGATTGTGAGCTTTTAATTATATGTTCGGAAAATACGAAATGGCAGCAAAATTTTAAAAATGTATTGATATGGATTGCAGGGTTGTAATTGTAGCTAAGTATTAGTTGAGCTACGTAGAGAGAATAATAATGCAAAAGCAAAGCGGCTTAATTATTCCAAAAGCCTATTAATTAATTAATTTGGTCTATAATTAAAATAAAGAGAAATTAGGCAGCTTTCTAGAGGGCTATTTATTGCCAATCAAAGACAAACTTGTGGATGTGTTGGTATGGTTTTTAAGAAGTCAAAAATTACTTCTTAAATAAGTTACTTTTTAAAGTAATGTTATTTATAGTGAAAATTATCTGTAGTCGTCATACATAGCATACACATGACAGTTTCTTATTTGATACAAATTGTCATATGTATAACATGTAGGGCGACTACTAGTTGTCTTCATTATGAATAGCATTATTCTATTTTTTAACATATTTGAATAATTTTTTAAGAATAATTTGTTTGGTTAGAAGGGCTTTTAAAGAAAATAAAAATAAGATATTAATATCAAGAAACTCTACTACAAAAAAGCAAAAGCAAAGGTAAAACAATGCCAAACAGACCCTTTGTACACTGCTAGAATTGTGACAGGCAAATTATATGAAGCACGAAAGTGTTATGTTTTTGTGAGTGATAAAAGCATGCTCTGCTCGACACAATTTTGCCACAAACCCTCATTAATATTCACAATTAAGCCACCATCCCCTCCACACTTTTCTACTTCTAAACACTAAACTGTGGACCATACCCTACTTCATTTCCTCTATATAATCCTCTTCTCTCTTCCTCTCCCCCCACACCCCATAGTCATTTCTCTCATATAGCTATCCATCCTTCTCTATAGATTTCTGCACATATCTAATATAAAGAAAAGAGAAAGGGGAGCCATGCCTGAAGCACCAAAAGAACCCCAAAAAGCCACTGAATATGATTATGATGTGTCTGAGAAAAACAAGAAGACTCTTCAGTTTATTGAAGATGTCACTACAAACGCTGGTCAAGTTCAAAATAGGGTTCTTGCTGAAATTCTCTCGAGAAATGCCCATGTTGAGTACTTGAAAAAAAATGGACTCAATGGGCATACTGATAGAGAGACTTTCAAGAAAATCATGCCTGTTGTTACATATGAAGATATTCAGCCTGATATCACCCGTGTCGCCAATGGCGATAAATCGCATATTCTTTGCTCTCAGCCAATTTCTGAGTTCTTAACTAGGTGTGTATTTTATTCTTATAACTATTTCGAATATGCAGTTTTTTAATTCATATTGTATATTATATTCATGCATGTGTGTTTTATTTTGTTATGCAGTTCTGGGACATCTGGTGGGGAGAGAAAGCTGATGCCTACCATTGAGGAAGAATTAGGGAGGAGATCATTGCTCTATAGTCTTTTGATGCCTGTGATAAGCCAGTTTGTTCCTGGCTTAGACAAAGGCAAAGGAATGTATTTTCTATTCATAAAATCTGAGGCTAAAACACCAGGGGGGCTGGTGGCTCGGCCAGTTTTGACTAGTTATTACAAAAGTTCTCATTTCAAGAATAGGCCTTACGATCCCTACACAAACTACACTAGCCCAAATGAAACCATTTTGTGCCTTGATTCTTACCAAAGTATGTATTCCCAAATGCTTTGTGGGCTATGCCAAAACAAGGAGGTTCTTCGGGTTGGAGCTGTTTTTGCCTCGGGTTTTATTCGTGCAATCCGGTTCTTGGAAAAGCACTGGACCCTTCTTTGTAAGGATATCAGAACAGGAACCCTTAGTACACAAATTACCGATACATCGGTGAGGGAGGCAGTGATGAAAATTCTTAAACCCGACCCGAAGTTGGCGGATTTCATTGAGGCTGAATGTAGTAGGGAATCATGGCAGGGAATTATTACTAGGTTGTGGCCTAATACTAAGTATGTAGATGTTATTGTGACAGGGACTATGTCACAATATATACCAACACTTGATTACTATAGCAATGGCCTACCTCTTGTGTGCACAATGTATGCTTCATCAGAATGCTATTTTGGTGTCAATCTTAACCCGCTTTGCAAACCGAGCGAAGTCTCCTACACTCTCATTCCTACCATGGCCTATTTCGAGTTCTTGCCAGTCCACAGAAATAATGGAGGGATCAATTCTATTTCCATGCCCAAATCCCTCAATGAAAAGGAACAACAAGAATTGGTTGACTTGGTTGATGTTAAGGTTGGACAAGAATATGAGCTTGTTGTCACCACTTATGCTGGTAATTCAAGATTTTAGTTTCTTTTTTCTTTCTTAATACAGTTAAACTCGTAAAGTACTGTTCATTTCTAATCCTGCATGAATTTTGTGTCACAACAGGGCTTTATCGTTACAGAGTTGGAGACGTGCTTCGTGTTGCTGGATTCAAGAATGACGCCCCGAAATTCAACTTCATTTGCCGGAAAAATGTTGTTCTGAGCATTGATTCGGACAAGACTGATGAGGTTGAACTCCAAAATGCTGTGAAAAATGCAGTGACTCATTTAATACCATTTGATGCACATCTAACCGAGTACACGAGCTATGCTGATACCACGACAATTCCAGGCCACTATGTCCTGTACTGGGAGCTTAACATACATGGCTCAACCCCAATTCCCCCTTCGGTTTACGAAGACTGTTGCTTCACCATCGAAGAGTCCCTCAACACAGTGTACCGCCAGAACCGAGTCTGCGAATCAATAGGCCCGCTGGAGATCAAAATAGTGGAAGTTGGGACTTTTGATAAGTTAATGGATTACGCCATAAGCTTAGGTGCTTCAATTAACCAGTACAAGACACCCCGGTGTGTCAAATTCGCACCTATTGTGGAGCTGTTGAATTCTAGGGTGATTTCTAGCAATTTTAGTCCCAAATGCCCAAAATGGACTCCTGGCCATAAGCAATGGATCAATATGAACTGAACAACTTGACATTAAGCTGGGAAAAACAAGAAAGAACTGTTTTTGTGATCATTTTAGTGTTAGAATTTAATATTCCACTTAGATTAACCAACCATTTTCATTTTTTTTTCTGTTTTTTCTTTTCTATTCTATAATTTAACTTTTGTTTATTAGTATGATTAGAATCTAATATTAGTAGCCCTGTCCAAAAACAGTTCTTGTTTCAAAGGAGGCTATTTCTTTTAATGTCAATATTCCATAGTGCCAACTGCCTTTTTGGAAAATTCTTCACATATATTCTGGGAAATGTTATCTTATTTCCTCCAGGAATTCTGTTCGTTTTATGGGATATGTACTATTATGGTATAAACATCGATAGACGAACCACGAATCGAGCAGTATGATCGTATTTAAAAAACTATCTTGTCAAATGATTCTCATGTTAGCTAGTGGTTAAAGTTCTACATGTGGTACACATCGACTTAGAATGGTAGAAAATCAAACACACGGATGGTGAAGCACTTGTTATCATTGAAAACCGCATTTAGTGGAGCATATTTGAGCATCTAATGATAAGACACTGAAATATTGAAGTGTAGTTAACCAGCCATCCACCCCTTAAGACTCGCAGGTGACTTCTTTTAATTTAACTCAATAGTGAAGTAAACTTAAATTATATATATTCATTCTCATAGAAAAGCAAACCAACTTTATGTCTCTTTTAATTTAACTCATAGTGAAGTAATCTTTAGCCAAGTCATCCCCCAGTTAGTACCCTGTAAAATAAGAGGATCCGATCCATATAAAGAGTGATGTGTAACTGAAGTAAAGTGTCTTCTTCATAAATGATATTTTAAAATGGATTTCTTTAAAGGGTAGTTTTTTATCAGTCTTTTTCGTTTCGAGCGAATTACATACATTCCTTTATTTTTCAAAATAAAATAAAAAATCATAAACCTCTCATTTTACCACAAAAATTTCATTATTCCCTTTTCTCCCTTATGATTTTAGTTTAGACAAAAATAAATTATCTTAATTATTTTAAATATTTTTTTATCTTTAAATACAGAGTGATTTCATTTTATTTTAATCATATTTTTTTTTGTAAAATTTTGATTTCTCATTATTAAAAAAAAAAAGAACAAATTAAAATGGATCTAAATTATTTACCACAAAAACAAACTAAAAAGAAATCTATGCTATAAAATCGTGTTACCGATTTTATTTTATTTTTTTTTCATATTTTAACGTTAGTCAATATTGCTTTCATTTTCTAATTTTCGAAATCAATACAAGAATCGATAAGTTTGACAAACATACAAGAAAGGGTATCACTGGACTATAGGTCCAGTTATGAATCGTGCCAGTTCGAATCAACCCACCAATTTTAACCAAAATTGCAAATGATTTGTCTCCTTTTTTATGTTAAACGAACAATGAATAATTTCCGAGTGGACACTGTTCAATTTGAAGACAAGAAACTGAAGATCATGAAAAGGATTGAACAGAAGACAAAGTTAAAGACAGATAAAATAATGCAGAAATTGTTCCCCAGTTTTGCTCAACGAAACAGCAACATTTTTTTCAGGCTCTGCACACAATAGTAAATAATCACAAGACAGATTTAACAAATAAAAAAGAGAGAGAGACAGGTGCAGAAAGAGATATTCAGTAAAGCCGTAACGTGGAGAGAGAGAGAGACAGAGAGAGAAGGAGAAAAATATATATTTAATGGCGCAAGAAACTGTTTGTATCGTCATATATATTTGTCTTCTTCATAATTTTCAAGCTGATTTCTTCGGGAAAATATCCATTCCTGAAATAGCTGCTGAATCACATGTTTGGATGAGCTTAAACTTTTATAAGGATTATTATTATTGTTCAGATCATCATTGGTGATGATCATGAATAGAAAATTTTACTAAATTTTTATTGAAAGTTACTTTTAAAATAAGTGATTTTTTTACTTGAAAAAATAAGTATTCAATTATAAAGAGTATATTGTTGATAAGTTATATATGACAATCTATATTGATGAGAAAAACTCGAGCAATTGTTTGAATACTCGCT
The DNA here is from genome assembly GCA_903798235.1 of Fraxinus ornus. NCBI lineage: Eukaryota > Viridiplantae > Streptophyta > Magnoliopsida > Lamiales > Oleaceae > Fraxinus > Fraxinus ornus. The sequence continues at coordinate 15,933 of CAIGRF010014206.1, read as the reverse complement.
TCGAAAATATAAAAGAGTATTAGGAGATGACGTTATTGATAAAATCGCTCATTATTCTACTAAATAAAAAGTTGGACAGACTCTCTCTTTAAAAAATTAGTCTTTGAGACGATGTTAAATTGCTAAATATTTTGACATATATAATGCTTGTTGGTAATTTGGGTGGTAAAGATTACAAAAATTCAGTGGAAGACACGTTTACAAGCGCATACCAACATCAACCTACGAGAATGCGTGTGCAATTGCATGATTATCTCATAACTATTGAAAACATTTTGTATTGAATAATTTGAAAACGACGAAATATAATACTTATATGGATCATTCAAATAATTTGTGTTAATAATTTAGACGCGAGGAATGCCAAATGTCCATATGTACTTGTTGTCCATGACAATCACATGTACAAATTATGGCAACGTGAATAATGAATTTATATATTGAAGTACACTTGCGATAGTATTATACAAGATGCAAGCTTAAATAAGAATCTCAAGAGGGCTTTACTTAGAGATTGTCGATTCTTATTATTTCTACTGTTCAATATATCGAGTTGTAGAGCACATACTAAACAAGGAAATGTGTCTAGTGATCTTCTTTCAACAGAAATGGTCGAAGTAATCTTTGTTAGAAACCATAATTCTTTGCTTTTCTTACCATATACCCAAAAGAAAAAGAAAATACAATTATGGGTTCTTAAGATAATTAAGCATGAAGAATATTGACTAATCACATTGGGGTGAGCTAAGATTCGCTAACTTATTTTTCTTTCTAAATGATATTTAATATTGTTATGCCGTCCACCTTATGTAACATGGAATAAAGAATTGTGTAGATTTATGAAAAATGAGTCTTTGAAGATGACACAAATATATAACAATGAATAAGTGATGGAAAAACTTTAAGTGTGACAATGAAATTTAGTTTTGCTTTTGGAGACAATACACCCAACAATGAGAGTGAGGGGGGATGGCGACACTAATTTGCTCCAATAATTTATTCTTAAAGTTGATAAAAATAAGTATAATTGGTGGATAATTGTACTAAAGTTGAGAAATTAATTAAAGCGAGGATAAGCACACTCTACACGTTGTTAGTTTTGAAAACTTTCAACTAATCAACCATTCCTTGATACGATAATAACAAAGGAGAAAACGTGTTCGCGAACAGTAAAGAGAAAGAAAGAGATATTATTGGAGAGATTAAACGTTTGAACATCGATTCAGTAAAATCTGCTTGTATACATGTTTGGCATTATATAAAAGTTGTTTTTTAGCTGCTTTCGAGAAAAGTAGTTGTAAGGTTACTTTTAAACAATGTCAAACATGTATGTTTGTCGAGAAAGTCAACTTTTACGCAGGACCAAATATATACATGATCATTTTAAACAGTTGTCAAGTTTTTGGCGATAATTAGAGGAGATTTAAAATAATAAATATGACAGAATAAAAATCAAAAGATTTAGTCAAATGTGGGACTTCAAACATTAATTATACGATGGCTCTTAATATGTGGGATAATGCATGCATGTACCTTTGAGATTAAATTTATTATTAACAATTTAATAAATTTATGTAAGCAAGGAACAAATCAACCATATTTTCGGGATATTTGGCTGAAAATCACGTGAAAATGTCACAATTCTCCACACGTGTCTGCCATTGACTGGACAGTGGAGACTAGCACGTGTGACACTGATCCCTGAAATAGGAATGCTGACTTTGACTAGTTCAAAACCCCACCCACACGTGAGGGATACCTGCAGTGTTTTTTGTCGGGCCTTGGCCCATTTGGCCCATCTTGTTGAGAGTCCAAATTAAACATGTCATCAACAGTGCAGAGTGTTGTGTCCAGGCAATAGCTCCATGGCACCTTCTGCTAAATAATTCCACAGTATTTTTTTTTCCCACTATCTTTTCTTTTGTCCAATTGTGTGTAGAGTCCGATTTTTCCATCAATCGAACCCCTTCAACTAGGTATTAGAATGAAATTTATTGAAAAATGTGACAGTGATGTCGCTGTCTCGAGTTCAAATTATGGCCACTTATATATAAAAATTAACATGTTAGGTCTTTGGTCGAGTTTGGAATCAACTATGAAACGAAATAGGGATGCATATTTTAAAAACGCATTATTGGGGCAAGTTTGGCAGTGTTAGGCTTAATACGTGTATAAATATTTACAGCATGTCTCATGACTTCTAATTTTATATTTTGTTGAGTAGAATATGTCAAGATTCTTCGTTGAACAACTAGACTTGTTACTTTTTAATGATCATTTTTAGAAATAGCAATTGAGAAGTTGATGTCTTATGTCCTCCGAACATGGAACACGCAACAATTTTTCATTATTAATTTTAAACGACATAAACAACGACAAGAAAGGATAAGATTCAACCCAATACAACTTTTGAAAAGATTTCAGCTTGTATTTCTTTCTTGACGTACTGACCCGTAAAAATTAATACTTTATTCCTAACATGCCGAAAGTGAAACACACACATTTTCATGTGTATGTTGATGAGGGGGCATAATTTAGCAGAAGAATAGTAAAAATATTGGCATGAAAACTACTCTTATTAATGTTTATAGGAGTCTTCTTTTTTCTTTAGACCCATTGGCAGATAAAACTTAGTTATTAAAACCTAAAGCTGCACCATACATCACTGAAAACCACTTTGTAACATTTTATATGCACAAGAGAAGAAAAATAATACTCAATTATTGCCTTCTATAAAATGTTTAATTCTCAATGGCTTCTTGTCCTCACCAAAGCCCCGCGGCTCGCTCGCTGGCGCGAGAACGATAAATTAAGCCTTCAAGCATTTATAATTATTTTTTAAAATTGAAGTATTTCGTTTAAAAGTTTAAATTACCAGAGAAGATACGCTGTTATCTGTTGAAATTTAGCTGAGTATTTCATTTAAAAGTTTAAATCATCAGAGAAGATACGCTGTTATCTGTTGAAATTTAGCTGAGGTTAGATTTTAAAGTTCAGTGACCTTGGGACAACATTTTAAAGTTCGATTAGAAATCACGAACATTACCTAAAGTTCATTAATAGATAAAAACAATTGAACCTCTATTTTAATTCGAGTGAAGAAATACTTTTCGCCCTAACAGTTCAATTTATTGCTGCACCCATTATCCATATATAGAATATGTAGTTGATAAAAATTACATTTGAAGATAATGTTCAATATTCATGATGATGAAAGAATTGATAGAAGTTGTCACACCTGAAAATAAAAAAATTACATCCAGAAGAATCTCCTGAATATTTAACAATAAGTTTCTTTGTTTAGCTTAATTTTTAACCATCTCTAAAATTGACTTAAATAAGTAATTAAATAAAACTCATCTACATACTTTTTTTTTTATTCACAATTAATTATTAATCTGACCAATAAAGTTCGATTATATTAATTAATTGTCTGTTAAATGTGTTAAGCTTGATTTGTTTATTTAACAAACACTGCGATTGGACGTGTTTAAATTAAAATTTATGTAGCGGTCCACGGAATGTGTCGATAAAATGTGAGTAATAAATTATGGAGCCATAGAATATATAGGGATAAGAAATATATTTGATCAATATAAATTATAATTTAAGCCAAACATGCACTTAATTTAATTATTTCTATAAGCACTGCTTTGACATATATTGATGCAGTTACAAAACAAACTTGGACACTGGATTGCTTCTAACCCAAGTTTTCGCTATACATTATCCAAGCCCAAAACTTAAGCCTCAAGAAATAATTTATAAATTGGCGGAAATGAGTATTGAATAAGCAAATAATACTTGTTAATTTATTGAAATGTGTGGTAAAAATAAAGTTTAATCATTTATAAATAATTTATGAATTTTAACAAACTGACAACAAATAACCAAGTCAGTAGTCACTGTCCTAGAAAAATCTAAAAAAATATATAATAATATAATAAAATAAGAGACCACCAAAACATAGAAAATTTTAAGGAAATTGTTAATGAATAAAATACCGGTACAGCAGGGTTTTCAATTGGAGTAAAATCGTAACAAGGTAATTATAGGAGAACTTGTGGTTTGATTGGTCCTCGGCGATGGAAATTCTTGGTACCCTAGTTGATCTTTCAAAAATTTCATAATATGGGTTTCTAAAGATCTCAATGACCAATCCTAACCTGAATTGCTAAGAATCCAATAAATCCGACATTGATTCATTTAGATGTGTCATTAGGATTAATATTGTATCCGAAAATTAGCAATTTGCTAAAAATGATCATTCGAACTGTTAAAATCGAAAATCGCGATTAATCGAACCGAATGGGGCGAAAAAAATCGAACCGATAGTACAATGTGACGGTTATGGTTTTGATTTTAATAAACCGCTTCATTTAGGGGCGGGTATGGTATTTAGCGATGATGTCCCACCCCGAACCGATTACCCGTTAAAAAAAATTAATTGGACAATTATGCTTTCCATTATTTTTTCTCAAAATTAATTGGACAATTTTGACAATTGGGCTTCCCAAAATTCTGGCCCAATTAACATATAAATCTTAACCCAATAACCCAGCTCACTGCCCAGGTAGCCTAATTTTAATATACCCTACACGTTAAATTAAAAGTCAGGTTTACAGTCTCTAGACTATACTTCTCCACTCAAATCCGCCGCCACCCTCGCCAGTTCCGGGTATGATATACTTTCATATTTCTTGAGTGCTTGTATTGTGTCTTATGTTTGGTAAATGATTTTGTGCATCGAATTCTTATTTCAGGAGCTCAGTGCAATTGTCCATGCTCGCAAAACAAAAAAAAACAGACCATTGTAAAAGCGAAATCGTGCAGAATCAAGCAATTTAATTGACACTATTATTTATGCGATGGAGTTGTCTCCAGCAATTCCAGATCAAAAAGTTTCACAAGTTATATTTCTCTTGAATTCAAATCATTCAATTCTTAAATCAAATCAATGTTACTTTCTGTTCATAAATTGTATTTTTCGTTCATCAAGTCAATGATTAGTTTATCAGAATTCTATTTGTTTTAATATGCAATTGGATGTTTATTTAATCTTAAAAAGACAGTGGAAGCGCTTCATAAAGACTTTAGAAGCTTTAATGTGTGCTCGGGATTGGCTTTGGACTGATATTCAAGGTAGGATTTATTAATTTATATTTGTTATTCATGTACTTTCTTTTATTGCTAATTTTTTTCTCTAATGTGTGTACAAACTCCATCATACTCCGGAGTTTGTGCAAGGTTTAGTGAGGTAGATATTGACGAAGATGTGCATTTTTTTGTTTAAATCTTCTGTTAAGACCATTTTAAATTATGTGTATGATTGTGCTATTACTCTAATTATATCTCTTATTTACTATATAGGAAACAATTTTGAATATTGACTCTTAACGTATGCTAGTAAAAGTTGTGGGAAAGAATGAAGATTGATCTATGTTAGTAAGAGTCTTGATCTATGTTGATAATATTGTTTGTTAAATTCGAATTTTGCATTTTGAAGTTTGGTTATTTTTTGCATTTTCATTTGAGATATTGTTTGCTAAATTGACTTAGTATTGTGTTTTTGTTTTTATTAACTTTTCTTCATAATATTTTTTTTTCAATTTGACGATTAGAGTTTGGACTTATAAAAAATAATTTTTTTCGTGATTATTAACCGAACCGAAATACGAATCGAGCCAAACCGAACCGACTTTCGTGATTATGATGCGGTTATAATATGACCAAAAATTTGATGTTACGGTTGTGATTTTGACCGAACCGACCCAGAACCGTTGCATCCCTACAATTTGCCCTCTTAGTCCTCCAGGACCCAAATAACTCAATTTAGTATGTTATGAATTATTATGTTGTAAAACTCATTTTAACACTTTATAGGATCCACAACTATTATCCACTTATACATCACTTATTTTTATCAATATATAATTTAGGAAAATGTCACTTTTACGGTCTTTTGTTGACATTATTATTGACATTACAAGTATTGACAAGCGTTGGTCGGGTGAAAAAATTGTCAAAACTTTAAGTTGTCCAATGGTGTGTTATCATGTGACAAAGTGTAAAAAATAATGTAAATGATGATGTACATATAACATAATTGTATAATTTAATCAACTTAAGCTAGGGAAAAACATCAAGTATTAACTGAACTTTTCAATTAGGGTCCTTCAATTACATCAAAAACTCCTCAGTGTACATAGCAAGACAGTCAAGAAATCATGTTGTATATTTTGGGAAGACATGAATATATACTCTCAAAGAAAGATAGGAGCCATGACAAGGGTTATTGTTGCAAGCATTTTGATAAGTACATGAAGTGATGGTCCAGCAGTGTCTTTGAAGGGATCTCCTACCCTGCAAAAATAATATTATATTATAGTAATTCGTTTCTTTAACAATCTCGATCATTACACGTTAGGTAATGTGAATTCTTGTTCTGATCGAACATGTGGGGTTAGGAACAAGATCTAGTGCGTGCATGAGCAAGCATTATTGGATGTGGATGTGTGAGTAGCCATCGAAGAAAACCATTAAATTATACTACTACTGGTAAATACCACACTTGTAAACACTTACGTGTCGCCGGTAACTGCTGCTTTGTGGGAGTCACTGCCTTTGCCACCAAGAACGCCGGTTTCTATGTACTTCTTCGCATTATCCCAGGCACCTCCAGCAGTGTTCAGGAAAAGAGCCATGAGAATGCCAGAAACAGTGGCAAACATTAACATGGCAGCAACCACTTTGGCACCAAGTAATGGATGTCCTGTATAATATCCCAGCACCCGAAACACAAAACCTGCAAAATGACGAGCATATTCCCTCAGCTATACGAAATTAAGCAAGATTTATAAGATTTAACATCAGATTATTAAAGTGATTACAAAAGTTACAAAAATTTGCAAATATGAGTCCTACAAAAAACTGAATAAAAGTGAAGGCCACTCAGAATCTTCCAATGAGCAAAAATGGTCTTTATACCTTACGGCCCAGATAATTGAAAAAGATAAAACTCATAAGCTTTATGTAAAATAGCATTCACAGGAACTCCAGAATGCACTGCAGTTGGCAAGGCCCGACATTCCAACACCTAAATACAAAATTAGTATAGACTTCACCTAAAGATCATCATCAGTTTAGAAAACAGGATGATTCCATCATAATCATCTCTTGTGAAAGCAATTTGTGATGAGCATAAAGTTACAGCATTGGTGACATAATTTGCACGTCTAAGGGCAGGCACCTGATCTAGCATCTAGGGAGGGAATTGTTTGTTAACAAATTTCTTTGGTCAAGATCATGCAGTTACTCCATCAAATACATAATATTAATAACTGCTAAGAAGATTGTACATATGCAGTTTAGGTGAGCTGTGGAAAACCAAATTGCAACATTGAGCAACTGTTACTCAGAAGAAATGCTTCTTCAAAGAATTGATCCTCAAGCTTGTTCAACAAAGGTGCTGTCACCTAACACTGAACATGTCCTTTGTAATGCATGTAACCCATTTTTTATCCTCTCAAATAAATAGTATCAATCATAAATTTTATTCTATAATCTGAAATATAATTATCATACTATTTATTGCTCATAAAAAGAAATCTATTTTACAACTAGAAACTTCAAGAGTGGGAATATAGTTTATATATTTTCTGACTTGAATTCTTAAATCCTGATGCTAGCACCTACACTTCCACTTTGTTATTTTGTTATTCAAAATTTAAAATCAATGGAAACCCAAATCATGTCAACAATTCTACGCTGAAATACTGTGATGGCCTCTTTTAAACATATGCAGTGCACATTCTATTACGTTATGACGCAAAAGTACACTTTCCACATATCATAATCAATTATCAAAAACTAAGAGGGTGCTTAGTAACTCACCAACAACAATAGGTGATATAATGGCCAATGCCCCAGGCTTTATCATCTCCCTCAAAGAAGCAGATGCGACAATAGATACACATCGACCATAATCTGGTTTCTCCTTGTAATCCTATCAGGAGACGAAAAATAACATGATACATCACTGATATTCGAGATCCATTCTACAACATAGAGAAAGCCAGATAAATGTTTATGATACATACCATGATGCCTGGCCTCTCAATGAACTGTCTTCTTACTTCATTAACAACCTCCTGAGCAGTTCGGCCCACTGCAGAACAAGCCCACGCACTAAAAAGATAAATAAGCATGGAGCCCAATAGTCCACCAACAAACACTTCCGGGATGGCGATGTCAACCTGCTTAGATAAAATGCTAAAAAATATGGATAGAAGAGAGGAGAAAACTTTTCCCGTAATCAAAACTTAAAGAATCAAGATATAATTGACAGATAACAAAAAAGCCCCACCTGATTAAAGGGTACATTTGCAAAAGTAGCTACTTCATCCATATAAGCACTAAATAGAAGAAAAGATGCAAGCGCTGCAGATCCAATGGCAAACCCCTTGGTGGTAGCTTTTGTAGTATTTCCAACAGCATCGAGAACATCGGTGATCTCTCGAACGCTTTCAGGCTGTAAGTAATAAAAGGCATGTCACAAGTTTCACTTACAATAAAAACATAATTGCTAAAGGCTGACGTATTGTGTTGGCCAAAGCCAAGAACCTGAAAAATTACCTGCTGACTCATTTCAACAATCCCACCTGCATTATCAGCTATTGGACCAAACATGTCCATTGTGAGAACATATGCTGCTGTACTGAGCATTCCCATAGTTGCGACGGCTGTCCCAAACAACCCACCAGTTGGGCTTCCAGATTCATCCACCAACCCAGAAGTTTGACCCAACCAGTAAGCCGAAACAATTGCTATGCTTATCACAAGTACAGGTAGAGCTGTTGATTCCAGACCCAAACTAACTCCAGCAATAATATTAGTTCCATGTCCAGTTGAGCTAGAAAGAGCTAATGTGCGTACAGGCTCATGCTTGTAGTCAGTGTAATACTTTGTGATCCAGACAAAAATATATGCCGTCATAATCCCAACCAAACCACATAAAGCGAAGTTCAACCAAGCAGAAGGTGCTTGTTCAGTGTATAGCATCCAGCGTGTAGACTGTAAACGCAATAACAGCAAACACCAGATTCAGCATGTAAATGATGATTCAAAACACACACACACACGAGAGAGAGACACACACAATCAAGATTCTCTTACCAAACCAAATGTCAGAACAGCTAAAATAATTGTCACAGAATATCCTTTCTGCAGAATTGACATTGGATCCTCTATAGAACCAAGATCACGTTTGTTCCGAATAGAAAATATTCCAACAGATGATATCACCAGATCAAAGGAGTGAACAACTAGAGGAAACAAAATGAAGCCTGATGGATCTGCATGTATCACATAAAGATATAGGTCAATTATAATTAATTCAATGAAGGAACAAGTAAAAAAATCACGTGGCATCATACTCATTCGTCAATTGTAGCCAGGCCAACCTACTCTAGACCTTAAGAAAATAAGACCAATAGGTGAATCATTACAAAAATAAGGTAATAGCAATGAAATCACAGCAAAAAATACAACCAGAAAATTTAATATCTAAACCCCGGAAACTGGTTTTCAAGCATAAATGATCTTGCAGGGAAAGGGGGATAAGGTTGGAACTATCAATTTTTCATGGAAGTTGATTAATCTCCAATGAGAAAAGCCAATGCCAATAATCATGGCTCTCCTAACTTCTATTAAAATAACTTCGATATATGGTAAGAAACCACCACATATTAACCACCAAGTTCAACCGGGCGAGCAAAAAGGAGAGTGTTAACATGATGTGATAATAAGTAATGCAACCAGAATCAAGCATGAAATGAGCAAGTTTATTTGCCAGGAAGACAATTCATAGCAATTTTCTTCCCTATTTTTCCTCGACAAGAATTTTGAACACCTTGACAATCAAAATTCTAAGCCATCAACATATTCAACTGCGCAGGAGGAAATTATAATCTTAATTCTACATCCATGACAAATTGAATGTAACAGTTGACTTTTCCCAATCAATTCAGGGTTCTCAAAGTTATAATAGGCGTTGATAATACCAATATTAGGCTGAGCTCGAGCATAATTCCAGAGGAGCACTTCACCAACTCGGCCACGACAGTCGTGGCGTCCTTGAGCATGACTAGCTCGGGATTGCTGTCTTCCTCGAGATCACGCAGTCCTTGACTTATTAGGACTCTCCTTCGTGTCAACCCTAAGGTATGGAGTCCTGCCGGTTATGTTACCTCATCCTAAAAGACCACCAACATCCCATCTCTATACAAACATGTGGGTGATACAAAACCACTTAAGTTGCAACTTCCAATCATGTTAGAACTCCTAGGGATTTCAACATTGTAATCCTACTAGGAAAGTACTACCTACCTCTATAAATACATCATTTCAATTCATTATCAAGGTACGTATTTTACACAATTTTCAGCACATGTTTTCACAAATTCTCTCTCTGACTTAAGCATCGGAGGAGCGACGATGACAGACCTCGACGCCTTTATTTCAAGTACCGGAAGACCTCGTTCGTGCTCATTCTCAGTCGTCAAACTCGGAATCAACATGTACGATTTTNTTTGGCTTCGTTTGACATGAAGATTGTCTATTAAAATGATTTTTTTTTACATTTGTTTATAAAATTTGTTACCATTGAAAAGAAAAAAAAAAAAAAAAGTCTGCACCATTTAGTTTGAAACAGAGGAATATGTGTGATACTAACAGAATTTCTACAAGCTTCAGGAGATAAATAAGCAATGAACCCTAAAAATGATAACCTATATGAAAGTTAGCTCTCGTCTAAAAAATGCAATACATCCTATCCCTCATGAGTACATGTTTGAGAAAGTGAATCGCCAACTATACCACCACGTTTTGCAAGTATATACAATTATAAGTATATGCACATGCCTTCAATTTTGCAGCGTTGTGCCATGGTTCCACCTAATATCATTGCACTGATTATTTCTGCGGCAATACTTTCAAACAAATCAGCACCCCGAGCTGCACAGTCGCCCACATTATCTCCAACCTTTGACACAGCAAACAATGAAATTAGCCAGGGTAATGGGTGGCAGAATGCAAAAGAAGGAATCACATCGCAAGATATATCAGTAATTGTCATATATCTGAGAAAATGAGTGCTCCACAAACATGTGAGCAACACTCCCCAGTACATGCACTCGACAGCGAAATTACATAAGGAAGATTTTGTACCAAATCCGCAATGACAGCAGGATTGCGAGGATCGTCTTCAGGAATTCCCTGCTCTACTTTCCCAACAAGATCAGCTCCAACATCAGCTGCTTTAGTAAATATTCCACCACCCAATTGAGCAAAAAGAGCAACAAATGAAGCTCCAAAACCATATCCAACGAGAAGAAGAGGCACTGGGAGAGAAATCTAAGAGTCAAACTGTGGACATTAAATATTTGGAAATCCAAGAGCATAAAGGGAAGCAACTATTAACACCTGACAAAGTATAACAGGAGTTGAAAACTTACAGTCAGTAGCCTTCGTTGCACCTGGTGAATCTACCCCCAACCAAACATAAAAAATGGCATAAAGTATAGCAATACCAATGACAGCCATACCAACAACTACCAGAGCAGAGAAACCACCAGCACGAACAGCTATCTGCAAGAGAATAATGCCAATTCACAGCAGTGTCTAAATGCATTTCAGTAGAAATGCCTCCCTGGCTGATCGCCTTGCAGCACTTGAGACTCTTACATTTGCACGGACAGATACCCACATCCCCACATAACCAGCAATACCAGAACACAAGGCCCCAAGAAGAAAAGAAGCGACAGTAATAAATGCAGACGTTGACCTGCATCAGTATAGCCTGAGTTTACCCTTTATATTTTGGACCCTTCAATTTTAAATGACAACTTGAAACTATATCCCAATTTTAAAGTCATTCTATCCTCACCTCCCTAGGCCAGAAGATTCTTGCTGAGGCGTTGTACGCCGAAACAAGTATATGCTGAGGATCATCAAACCTAGTAGCACAGCCATCTTAGAGATAGTTCCATACTGTGTTCTAAAGAAACCTTCAGCCCCATCACGTATAGCATCTGATATCTAGCAAGTAAAACGATAAGCTCAAGACCAATGAAATATTAAAAAAAATTAAGATGATATTAAAAAGGTTGCTTTTCATGAGGTACATTCAAATTCAATGCTTGTAACAAGAGTTGGTATACTACTTTATGGAGTACTCTCAGACAAAGCCCATTAACTACAAACCAACAGGCGAAAGCAAGAAGGAAAATTAGTAAAGGGCTATGTAAGCCTTTCTGGCAGTGTAAGACGTGAGGCTTCCCCTAGTTACCCACAATAGGTCAAAACTCCCCTCACAAAATATGCAATATACAAAGCAGAGAAAGAGATGAAACAGAAGCTACATTTCAGTGTCCACCAATACAGCATCAGTTTCATAACACAGGAAAGCCTGAGTTTGAGGTTAGTATAATGGAGAAAGAAAGATATACAAATTTCCTCAGACACAGGAATCTAGCATGCATATTTTGATAGGTGAATTTTAGGACCATTATCTATTTTCGCATTCCATCCTTGTGAAAACCCAAAGATCAACATGTATGCATTAGCATGGGCGCCTTAACACATGTCAAATTTCTTAATTAAACGGACGAACTAAAAGATTATTTTTTAAATTACTTTGGAAATCAGATAACCTTGAACATAATTCCGAGGCAGCTAACCTTTTTACATTCACTTGCAAGGGGTAAAAGAAGTAGGAACGAACAACAAATTTCCAAGTTTGTATCTTCAGACGGGAAATATAAAAGCCAAGCAGAGATCCACGTCATTTACTACCAAGTAGCAATTACACATGTATCGTGCATATGCTCAATTCTGATCCCCAAGCTCCCAATCAATAAAGGTACAAAAGGTTGCATCAACAGCATATAACGTTTTAACAGTTAACATTACGTAGAGCCAATGTATATCGTTTTGTCATTGATCCCAAGGCAGAGGAAATCAAGTAAAACTTCATAGGTAGTAGATCCCAACCTAGTGGAAAACTGGGTGCAAAACTAAATGTAACTTTCAGGGACCCTAAATTTATAAACATATACACCTGAAAAATATTAGACAAAGGCATATAGCTCAATTACAACATCAAGAAAAAAAAAAGGTTCCATATGCACTCTTTTTGTTGAGGGGTTTCAGTCAATCTCTTTCATGAATATTGAAGAAAATTCCAGAATTATCAACAGCCTCCAAATTGTAATTTGATAACTGAATACTATAATCATCTGGGTGAGAACAACTATACCTGGGCCATCTCAGGAGGTCCCTCATCCTTTGCTAGGACCCACTTAGTAAGATATATTGACAGGAGAAAACTGATTGTGCAAACTGAGAAGACAAATACAATGATTGGGGATGTTCTCGCACCAATATAAAAGATAGCTCCAAATCCCAAGAGCATAAGCACAAAAAGAACACGGCCATTTATTCTCATGAGGAGGTGAAAGATCTGATACAAAAAACAATAAATAAATAAAAGCAGAGAGATAGTACAAGAAAAATTCAGCAGTTAATGATTACAAAATCAGCTGTACAAAACCCTTCAGAGTACAAGTAAATATTTTAAATCAAACTTCATCAGCTGAAGTTCTTAGGGTTTTCAAGACTTGACATGGGAAGCAGAGTAAACAAAGATTTTCGACCCAGATCTTATAATAAATAATGGCTTTCCATAGAAAGAAATTGATAAGAAATTAAGAAAATGAAATTTGTCATAGAATTTTGATCACTAAATAACTGGTATCAGAAAAAGATTCTCAGAGGTTCTCAAAGTGGAATTCACAACTCAATATCAGGTGTGAGCATCATCTCGAACAATACTCAAAGAAGACATTTCAAAAAATTGTTTGACGGACTACTTTCATGTTGCCAAGTGTACTATGCCCATGTACTCATTTTGATTTTCGAAGTGTAACAGCAAGTTCTAAAATTTACTTCTCGCTATAAGTACAAAACTAACATAAGGTCTCGGAATAAGTTCTAAACTAACATAAAATTAACTAATTCATCATAAACTTCGAAACGAAAATATAGAACTAAAACACGTCATACAGCCAACAAAGAATGATATCGTTCTTATTGATCTAAAAAGAAATTTACACTATAATCTTGTATCCTAATTCCCCTTTTGAAATCCAAGCATTTTGAATAAACATGATAATAATTATTATCACCAGCATTTTGTAGGTATATATTGGGCATTACCTTTCTAGCAAGCATTACTGTTAACAAATAATAGTCATCGTCACATTTTTAATTAAAACTTACGGTTGCCACCATAGACATTTTCACCAGAAGTGTACAGAGTTTTGCTGCAATACTATACTGCACTTTTGACAAAAAAATATTTCAAGAAAGCTTAATAAGGAAAATATTTCTAGAACCTTGACAATTAGTACAATAAATAACCAAATCAGTTTGTCAATCCCATCTTATTAACATGAGCCTCAGAGAATCTATTACAGGGCATATTTTCCTAATAATCCCAACTTTTAAGAACGTGGACAAATCAGTGATTTTAAAAAAAAAATCCTAAAAATAATTTAGAGTAGGTTAATGCGATATGAATGTACTACCAGATTAATCCATTGTTTAAGTCCAGGCAAGGGACACAATGCTGCTATGCTACGACATTAAAATAGTAACGAGAACCTATAACTAATAAAAGGCATGGAATATGCAACTGAAAAAACCAAAAAAAAAGAACTCTTTCCGGAAGAAAGTAAAATGCACGCATAAGGCATTGTTGGTAAAAAGTAAAATCACATGTATAATGATGCCACCGGCACATAAATTGTCACTAAGCTGGAGACAATAAGCTGTGAATGCGCTTACCAAGGGCGTATATGGTTTAGTGCGCATGTTAGGGAATACCCTTGCCCTTTCTTGGTAAGGCCCCAAGTTACCACCCTCCATATCATCATCCATTGGAACAGATTGGAAGGAGTTCATCCTCCGCGTCACTGAGAATGAGTTGGACTCACCAACTAGGGGCAAGTCGCCCCCTGAACCTGGTCGCTGTATTTTGAATTTTGTTCTTTTGACAATGACGATCAGAAACTAATCTTCTAACATCAAATCTTTTGCCTTAACTCTCAACAGTGAAGAAGCTCGAAGAAAATTCAAATAGGCCTGAAAATACATCCAGAATATAACAGATCGAATTGACAAGAAAAAGTGAAGCAAAAATTTGAAAAGATAAAATAAAACCCAATCCACAAGTTCCACGTAAGAATTAATGAAACCTCTCTATCAGGTAAAGGAGATTACACAAAATTCAACAGAGCAGAATTATTACCAGATGATAAATAGAATGAGGTGCTAAGGTTTTAAATGAGAATTGCGAGATCGATAGTTTGGGGGATTTGATAAGGAATTCTTCGCAGAATCTACTCTTCTTCTGTTGAACAGAAGAGAATTGATTTAAAAAAAAAAAAAAAAAAAAGAGGAAAAATGTTGGTGGTTTTGAAATGGGCCGTGTAGTGTGGGCGCGTTGAACAGTACTTATTCCCGTTTCAGTGCATTGCTGTCACTCAGTCACTACTTGTCTTCATTCCAATTATGTACTGCCACGTCAACTTTTGGCTTATTTTGGGATTTTTAATTTGCCACGTCATCTTTTTTTGAATTTTTTTCTCTTCTTTGGTCTTATTTGGGATCAAGTGTCCATCAGGTCACACGCTGGGGCTCATTTGGAGTGAGTTTGGGCTTGTAGATTTTTCAAGTGAGTAATTCTACTTGTACTCCATGATTTACTACATGGATGACTTAAGGGTCAAGTAGCGCCCCCTATTGGAGGGGCGTCAGGCCCCACTGAATATATGAAACAGGGTTTTAGTGAGTTTTACTTTAAAAAATGTAATT
>CAIGRF010014200.1:0-15434 GCA_903798235.1 Fraxinus ornus | reverse complement strand
GAGAGAGAGAGAGAGAGAGAGTTATGATACAAGTACAGGAGCCTTTTTACAAGCCCCTGCCAGGTGAGATACATGGGGAGGGGAGCTGATTTTTTGTTTTTTAATACATTGGGGTGGGCCCCCCATACAGTGAGGGGGCCTGTAAGCCTTGTGAAAAGTAGAGCCCTGTACTCAGGGCTTTGCTCATATATATATATATATATATCATACATTTTTTTGCACCATTCAGTACATGTTGCTTAAACTTTTAATATATAGTCTTTTGCAAAATT
Source organism: Fraxinus ornus (assembly GCA_903798235.1). NCBI lineage: Eukaryota > Viridiplantae > Streptophyta > Magnoliopsida > Lamiales > Oleaceae > Fraxinus > Fraxinus ornus. The sequence continues at coordinate 15,162 of CAIGRF010014200.1, read as the reverse complement.
CATTGATTGTGGCGGAAAGCTTCATTTTTTGCAACGTTCATTGACTGTTGTGATTTTTTTTTTTTTTTTTTTGCAATGTTTAATGATTGTTGTTAAAAGCTAGTTCTATAGTAACCTTCAGACTTGTTGTGAAAAGTTTCAATTTTTGTAACGTTCAATGATTATTGTTAAAAACTGGTCCTTCGGTCTTGTTTCTGAAACTCCCAATATATAACATTTTGTAACGTTTATTGATTGTTATAAAAATATACTCTTCAGCAACGTTCTTTGCCCATTTTTATTAATCTACACTAAATTTCGAATAAAATCCCACTCAAATTGCCTATATTAATAAACCCAACTCAATTATATCCGACCAAACTAATAAAAAATCCCAATTAATAAAATAAAATCCAAACATTGCCCTAAATCATGAAGCTTCCATCTCTTCTTTGTCTTTTCATTTATCTGCTTCTTCATCTTCTCATTCATTCATGTCTGCTCTACGTCTTCGTTTACATTTGAGTCTTCAACTTTATCTGCTTTTGTTGTGAATCTTGGACTTCATTTTTGTATACAAAACCTCCTTTACATTCTAGTATTTTCCTGGAAGAACCTAGGTCAGTGAATTGGGAAAACTTAAATCCTATCCTCGCTTCACTTGGTGTCATTAAAAAAAGGGTGAAGTATGCTTGGTATGTACATTAGATTGTATATTGTGTCATTAAATCATGGTCTCGCTTCACTTGTACTGTGTATAGAGTCGAAGTCTTGAAATCTTGAAAAATGAAAATAAAATTGATTGAAAATGATGATTATGTAATTCAATCTGATTTCTATCATGCTTTTTAGTAATCTGGTTAATGCTTTTCAGTAAATTGGGTGCTAGCAACTTTTATTATATCCAACCAGAATTATTAATATTGTAATACACATTACAACCAGGAGTGCAGGAGTTCTTTATAACATATGATGGTGGAAGGGAACGCCAAGCCTCTAATGAAGCGAATAATGTTATTGCTGGGAAAAATTGATGCGCATAAATTTTATTCCATTAACACACCTTTTACGTGTATAAAATAGGACATAATCTCGACTTACTGAAATTGAATATGTAAAGTAAAAATGAGAAATGCATGAATATGAATTTTTTCGAGACAGAAGTTTGGCTGTCTTACGCTTACTCTCAGTGTAACGACTCAACCTCTATGCCCGAGTCGTTACAAAAAGACATGCATTTTTTATACGATCCAGGTCTCTATACCCAACGTACTGATGGGTCTATGCCCACTTATCCCCTCACAGCTTTCTATAACATTCTCCCAAGATTCAAATTCAAGATATTTGCCTAATGAGAGACTTAAGTTGAATTCTGGTACCAATTAGACAACTTGTAACTACCCAGGTCTTTATACCCAAGCCATTAGCTTAAGCCCACTCGCGCATCATCGTCACCGTAGTTCGTGCTCGTGTTGAGCACGGGTTATGGGCTTAGGCTTGGGCCAAATTGGTATATATATTTTTTTGTAACGACCCAACCTCTTCGGGAGGGCATCTGCCCACTTAACCCCTCACGGATTTCTATTGCGTCCCCTAGAATTCGAACCCAAGACATCTTTTTAATTGGTACCAAGATTCAACTTCAACCAGGAATCAACTTAAGTCTCTCATTAGGTAAATGTCTTGGGTTCGAATCATGGGGGATGTAACAGAAATCCGTGAGTGGTTAAGTGGACAGATGCCCACCCAACACAGATAATACGTATGATATAACGACTCAGGCATAGAGGTCGGGTCGTTAAGAAAAAATGCTCATTTTTTGTAACGACCCGAGTCTCTATACCCAATCTGTTAGTTTACGTACTGTCCCCTTTGGATGGGCCTATGCCCACCTATTCCCTCATGGCTTTCTATCGTGTTGTCCAATTGGTACCATAATTCAACTTAAGTTTCTCATTAGGTAGAGGTCTTGGGTTTGAATTTTGGAGGACGCTATAGAAATTCGTGAGGGGATAAGTGGGCATAGGCCCTCCCAAAGAGAATTGTATATAAGCTAATGATTTGGGGTATAAAGACCCGAGTCGTTACACTCAGCCTCTTTAATTGGTTTACAGGTCGGCTAAGCCCCCTACATAAGATTCAATTCATAAGGCTACTTTATGTAGTCGTGATGCTTTGGTTAAAGCAACACAACTACACAAGCAAGAACAAGCACCAAACAAGGCATTAGGACTAGGAAAACATTGTTGAAAGACCCCAAAGGATAATTAACCTACTATCGGAATTAGTGGAATCAAAGATAGAAAAAAGAAGGGCTTGGGGCTACATAACCTACTATGGATGGTTCATCAGTAGAGTAGAGATGTTTCCACAGGTGTGCCTTTTTCCAGTGGTACTATAATTCCAATGGTAGAAATGCATGAATATGAATTTTTTTTAGGCAAAAGTTCAGCTCTTTCTTACGCTTAGTCTCAGCCTATTTGATTGGTTTGTGGGCGGCTAAGCCCCCTACTTAAGACTTAATTCATAAGGCTACTTTTATGTTGTCTTTATGCTTTGGTTAAAGCAGCACAACTATACGAGCAAAAACAAACACCAAACAAGGCATTAGGACTAGGACAACATCATTGAAAGACCCCAATGGCTAATTAACCTACTACCAACATTAGTGGAATCAAAGGATAGAAAGAAGAGGGGCTTGGGGCTACATTTCCTACTATGGATGGTTCTTCAGTAGAGTAGAGATGTTTCCATAGGTGCCCCTTTTTCCAATGGTACTATAATTCCTATTCCTATCCCTTCATTCCCTCTTTTGGTCTATCTACAAAGAGGATGACCCCCTTTTTCTCATCATATTAAAAGATGGCGACTCTATATGAGGCTCGTACTGTCAATGACCAGATAGTGCAAAATAAAAACCAATGCAAGGCAAAAACCTAATTATCTAAGATGCATGGTTGCTATGCTAAGAGACTTTCTCTTTTGGACATAGATCCATACTCCCCATCATTATAGAGTTCACTTGCTTTCCTTTGTTTATTGAGTAGCCAGTCTTGTGCTCGCTCATGTTGAGACTTTAAAGATCTTACATTTGGTGGAGATTGGTTGAGAAGAATGATACCAGTAGCATAATCGTAAATGGACCCGGTAGTGTCCGGGTAGGCCAAGGGTCGAAAACTCTGGGATGGATGCAAAAGAATGCACAGTCTTAGCATTCGGAGAGAGCCCAATGACTATTTAGTTAGAAAGTACCTTGGACCCGAAAGAGTAGGCTTTAAAGTGTATGCAAATACCGTAGTTGTTAATGAGCTTTTCATGGCTATATATAGAGTTTGTTGAGCTTCTTGTAGATCAATGTCACTATCCTTTTCCATATCATTTACTAAAATAATGATCTCGTTATTGTGTATTCTAGTAAACCACCCATTAGAGCCATCATTAACCATTGGTAAACATATTCTCAAAATCCTTATATCTACAGGTGTAGCAATAGGGGCATGGTTTGGTAATACATTAATTTTCGAAAAGAGATGGAAACATGCTCAATATCATATGATTGAATAGTTGACCTAGTCCCTTGTTGTTTGAAGAAACCCTCTACTTCAACTGGTATTTTTTCATGAAAAGCAGACATGAGATAAGAAATGCAGTGTTTCACTAAAATTTTGAATTTCAAATAGCGATTTTGAATTCAAGTTGATTCTATTTCACTTATTTCTGTCCTAGTTGATCCCATTAGAGATTAGAAGTATATTAATTTTTCCCAATAACATAATACTCTTGTATGTAAATACTATATTTGATTCCATCCATAAATCTAATTTCTTTCCCATGAGTTCTAGTCTCAATAAAAATGCTAGTTCTTACTGTTCATATATTATGATATGAATATACCACATCAATTCATTATGTATGGATACTGATATTCCATTGGGATTATGAATTTATAATCTGATGATCGAGTCGATTCTATGATTATAAGTTCATTCCATACCGGGCCAGATCGGAATAGGGTTAGATACATTCTTGAGGGGTCATTCGAAACAACCCCTTCTTCCTGAATATCTAGATTCAACGCCAAAGAATTTCCTATCACTACAATATAGTATTCATATCTACCCCGTATAAAAAAAGCATTCATGCCCAATCGATCTTTCAAGAATTTCATAAAATGGGCTTTCTAGAGATCACCAATGATCAATCCTCGTATGGATTGCTAAGGATCTAATAAATCAAACATTGATTCCCTCAGATATGTTAATTGTGCAAAATCGGGAACAATTTACTTACGATACTTAGTTGACATTCATAAAAACTATCTATTGAATTATGAAGTCATTACATACTATTTAGTAGAAAGATAGGTATTCTTTGCTTTCTCACTCTCTATCTATCCAAAGGATGGAAGGGTAGAGGACTTTGGTGTCCCGTCTAGTCAATAATTGGAGCCTCACAATCACTAGCCAAAAGGCTTTTTTCTCATGCCTATCCATTGATAGAACAAAAAAATAGAAACTCGTTCATTCTTATTCTTGTAAATCAAAATGAGCAATTCTAATTCTTAATTCTATGGGGTTGAATAAAAATTCAATTGACCATTTGATATAATTGCTATGCTTAGTGTGTGACACCATAATATTAGATTGGGAAGGAAGATCATAATTAGAGATTGATATACAAGCAAGGATATGGGCTCGTGTAAGTAGGAAACAAAAATTAAATCAAATGGTTCAATTTCTTGATCTTTCTAACTTGCTCATACGGAACCAAGGTCGAAAAGATTGAAAAAATCAGTCAACCTACTACCACTCTACAAGACCATACATGAGATTTTCACCTCATACAACTTCTCGTTCAATTTTTTCGAATTCATTGGATCCTTTTTCGAGTTCGAGAATCCCTACCATTCTTCCACTCTATCTCGAAGAGTAACTAGGACCATTTAGTCACAGTTTCATCAATATCATCACTATCATCAATAAGAAAACCTTTAGGCTTGTTGTCAAGAAACTTGTTCAGAAATACTGTAATGAAAAAAGAAATATTCGATATATGATATAGAGTCGACAAATGAGGTGGGTTGATTAACAATTCATAGATAAAGGTTCATTGCCCATGGTTTAACAGAAGAACTTTATTAGTTTCCAAAAATTGAAGATACATATCAAGAAAAAGAATTTCAATTATTTGTGGAAAGATATCAATTAGGGAGAAGTTATAGACACATTTCCTTTGTATCTCGTGTACTTTATTTAATTTCCTATGCACTATTGAGCTTGGTGGTATTTACCATGTACTTCTGGGACATGAGACACTTTAGGAATCTTTTCTTCAATTATGTATGGAAAGATAAAAATAAAATGACACCAATTCTCGAGCCCCACTATTATTTGCTACATTTAAATGGGTCTGAGGTTGACTCGTATCAATTTTTTAGTCTATTCTTCCAATGCAAAGGATGAAGAAAAAAATGAATATTTTTTGTCCAAAACAAGAAACTTTCATGCCCAATATTCATTTCCGTTGGTTCTAAATTCCTCGTTTTTTTTATTTGGTTCCTCCACCACCACAAACCCTAGTAAGATTCAGGCATGCTACACTTTTTAGTTATTGGGAGAACCCAAATACTTTCTTTCGGATTGGAAACAACTATGATAGATACTTTTTCAAAGCTATTGCCGATAGAAGTAGCAGTAAAAAAATTGTATCCATTTTTCATGATATTATTCATGGATCAGGTGTATCAAAAAAAGACACTTCCATCCCCAAGATTCATTTCTATTGGTTCTACATTTTATCTTCAACAAATTACCCGAAGCCTATGATTTTTTTGAATCTGATCGTAGATGTTATGCCAGTCATACCTGTATTTTTTCTTAGCCTTTATTTGGCAAGCTGCTGCAACTTCCTTCCCAGGACCTATCCCCCAACCTAGAGTAGCTAGATGGGAAAGTAAAACTAATCAATGTTCATACATACCCAGAATATGATTAGTTTGACTCCTATTAACATATGAATTGGAAGTGGACCAAAAGTACGATCCATACATATTGATATATCTATTCCATAAAAAAGTTTTTTAATTAATTATTTTCGATTCACCGGATCTTATCTTGCACCTCATAAAAATTTACAATAGCTGTTAATACGAATAAGAGAAACTCTACTATGGCCATTCTGTAATAAAGAAATACATAGAGTTGAACTGAGTAACATAAGAAGTTGAAAGATTTCATTGAAATTGTTCGTTTGGAGATTTTTCAATCCTATTTGGTTAAATACCGAGCGACAAACTCCTATGTTCCTTTTATTACAGTATTTCTGAACAAGTTTTTGGATAACAAGCCTAAAGGTTACCATGTATAGGGGTTGACTTCTGCCTAGTATAGGAAAATCAAAGAAGTTGGTGACCTGATGACAGGGGGGCCGACGGTCGAAGCCCTGGTGAATGGTGGCCATAACTATAACATTTCTAAGGTAGTGAAATTTCTTGTTGGGTGTCGAAAATAAAAGAATTAAGCAAATCAAAAAATCCAAAGGAGGTTCATGGCCAAGGGAAAAGATGAGCGTCTGAAACGGTGTTAAGAAGGTTCAAATTCTACTAATTTACCTGCCATTACTTTATCAAGACCATGAATAACAGCAATACCATCTCCTATTTAAAGTATGATACCAATATTTACAATTTTTACTTCTCTAGTATATTGTTAAATATGCTCAGGAATAACATTACTAATTTTGTTAGCTCGATTAGTTACCAAGAGTATTTCATAATTATTGGATCAGGAATCAAAATTTGGATTCAGTATGGATAAAATAACTTCATATGTTATACTATTCAAGTCTCGACGATGAATTGATTTGATTGCTTAGATATTTTTAGTTGTGATATTGATCCGATTCAAGATCATTGAGAAATAACGTATTCATTGAATTTACTGACAAAAGATTTATCATATCTGTGGGAATAATTTTTTTCTTCTTCATCTATCCCTATCCCATAGGTACATTGTTTGAATAAATAGAAAACCTTTTCTTCTATATGAATCGATCTTATTCAATTTCAATTCCTTCCCAATACCTCCTAAGGAAAATATTGAATGAATCCTAAATTGACGGGCTAGTGTGAGCTTATCCATGCAGTTATGCACACTTTGAATATGCCGTTTTCTAAAAGATCCTGGCTTTCGTACTTTTGTGGGGTCGGAAGGTAATCAAAAAAGAAAGAAGACGAGTTCTTCTTTCTTTTATCACTTAGGAGCTGTGTGAGACGAAAGTCTCATGCATGATTTTGAATGAGAGAAAGAAGTGAGGAATCCTCTTCTCGACTTTGATTCTCCCACTCTAGTCGTTGTTTTTCTTTCTATTAATTCGAAAGTAGCTGCTTCAGCTTCAACCACTAGAATTTTCGATATTCTTTTTTATTTCTTGTCAAATGAATGGTATCTTCTTTTGAAAATCCTAGCTATTCTTAGCATGATATTGGGGAATATCATTTCTATTACTCAAATATACCAATTCGATCTGAACTCTTGGAATTGGAATAAGTTCTACAATGAATCACAAAATCTTGGTGATACTCTATCTAATGAATGGTGAGTCTGCTTTAAAATCGTCCGCTATGTACCCACATCGAGTATATGCTTCATTCCCCAAGGGTAGATTAGAAACATCTGGTAAAATGCCTGCCCGTAACCCAACAAATTACATAATCCAAGGATTGGCGACTTACCCATTCAACAACAATGGCACACTATAACAAAAACAGCTTCGTAGACCTTTTGCAACGTTTGGACATGTGTTGCAAATCAACGTGTTGCCGTAGAGTAGGACCCCTTCGGTAACGTTTAAAAAACGTTGCTATACACATAAATAGTCATGGATAATTATGAGATGAGATCCTTCCAAATGGGCTTGCTCAATTGCAGCTTAATAGGCTTGCTCGCTACATCCTTCTTCTTTTAAGAGTTCTTTCATCGGACAAACTCACTCGCTAGAAACTATCGATGTGACAAGATGAATGTACCTCATTCCCCTTCGAAGACTGTTTCATATGCTCTCCTTTCATTTGTGCCTTCGACCTTTATTTCCATCAACGATGTCCCTTAAAACAATAATCCCCGCACGGATGCTAACGATTTTTTGGCATTTGTCTCTTAAGATACAATGATCGCGTCTAACATAGGAGTACTCCAAATTACATAGACCAACGTACCTACTTATGTTTTCAACCCTCTTTGTATGGAACTTGATTCAAAATAAATGCATAAATTAATTTAAATTGGATTAATAATGCAATGATGAAAAAAATTAATGAAAATTCTAAACACATGGGTCTATGTATAGCTATTGTAGAGTTTTGTCTTAAAAGATACAACGTATGGAAATGACGCAACTATTGGAATTTGTCTCTATATGAAGATATACACCTACTAGAAAATAATAATTTCAAAAGTCATGATCTTTCTTTTGAAAAGACACTTCTTTTCAATCAAACATATTTTAGAATATTTCATAATATTTTACTAAATTTCCTAACAATGTCAACTTAATCTCTCATTCACTAACGGTTCCCACTTAAATAATCAAATAAAAATTTATCAAGCGATTTTCTATACAAAACTTTCAACAATCGTCGACATTAATGAAAATTAATCCAAATGACTATGGAGGCACTAAAAAGAGTTCAAGTGGAAAGCTATTGCATTGGGATAGGTACATTATGGGTTTGAACCTTCCGTATCAAATTTACTTAGCTAATCAGTGAATGCGATGCCTTGAACTGTCAGCCGTTGATGCAAATCAAGACAATAGTACTAACCCAATTACCTCCCTAATACTTTCAAGTTCTCATCGTTGTGTTCATTTTGGCTCTGAATAACTCTTGGATTTCTAAGTACTTTAGCGAAATCAAGCTTTGAAACACTCTCATAGTAGCGGCCCCACTTTACACTTACATAGATGATTTTCCATTAAGAATACCTGCCATACACCACTTGGTTTTTCCAAGATATAGAAGTCATTAAATGTTTAACTTAACCTTAAACTTTCTAAAGATAACACTTTTTTTATCATAAGAATGTGTAGGAATTAACTCGTAAGTGCTTATTAAATCTTCATAACTTAGTTGTCCTATTGAACTAAGACCTTAGGATCTCCAGACAGTAAGGTTGGATTACCATTATAAAGATCTTGACGTAGTAGGCTTTTAATCATTTTCCATCGATATGCAGTATACTTGATCCGTTAGTAAATCTTTTCTTAGTGGATCCATGAGTTTACATTATCTAAGATCAACTGCTTTATGATATTATATCTACGACATGTATGTCTTGACTTACCACTATGAAAAACTTTGTATCTTATTAAATATAGCTAGCTATCACAATTTATTCATTTAACAGATACATATAGTCACCAATTAAGAAATCATACCATAAATAGACAAAGCCACATGCTTATATCTAGCTTTATCTAAAGTTATATCACGTTCAAATTCATACTTTGTTGAATTTTTTAACAAATAACTGCACTGGTTATAGTACAACAATTTTAGAAGTAAATTTTTGAATAATTGGTAATAGATATTCAATTTACATCATTGTACCTTATCAATTGCAACGCAGTTCAACTTATGAATATTCTTCAAATATTTTACCAATATTACTGCATGTTCGATAGCCACTCGAAGCTTGAGACACTCGAAAATGATTATGAATGACAACGTCAAGTGGAAGGCAGTCACTATAAAAGTTGCCAACTCACAAATATACAAATGGAGATTTAGTTTCATTCGTTTTAAAGAAAATGCAACTCATTATGTATTGCAATCAATCTAACCTTAATTTGGCCATTTAGATTTGACCATGTTCAACCAGTAGAACGATATTCACATCGAAAGTCACGAAAGTAGGTCCATTCATAAAAGGGTATGTTGGATATGCCTTGTCCATACTAGCTTACAATTCATACATGACAATATCATTTTCTAGCACATATGTAATCTATTCAAGTGCCTAAATGCAAAGTCTCATTTGGAATTACATAAGTAATCCCAACAGGCACATGGTTAAAATTTCGTGGAGGTTGGCACATTTATACTGCAAACCAAGTATGTTGTTTATGCCTAGTGGTATATGAAAACACGGTTCTTTGATAAAATCAGAAGCTTTGCCCATTAAACAGTTTGTATTGGAATTCATCTACACACCTAGACGGTAATAGTTAGCCACTATGCAGAAATATCTCATTATTTTGCTCTTGTTCAATACTTAAACTAAATTTATTGTTGATTAAATGAGTGGATTTCTACTCACAATAGCATAATAGGTAAAAATCACCAAAATGAATAGAAAAATGACGGAAATCGTATAAAACCATGAAGTTGGGGACCAAATTGAACAAGTCAAAAAGTGAAAGACCTGATGTTGCAATTTTTGAAGTCCATGATTGAAATGAAAGTCAAAATTCAAGGACTAAAAATGTGCAAGATCAAAGTTGAGGGCTTGTCGTGCAATTTGCTTGTGATTTGGACTTCATAGCGAACAAGTTTTTTGACGCATTGGTAATTTGGTAGGGGATGTTTTTACTTTGATTACTACTTTAGTTAATTTTAGTTTTAATGTTTTTAATTATATGCTTTTATTTTGTATCTTTAGGCTAACCCCCACAATTTTAATCTCTCTTGTATTTGGAAATCTTTTCATGTACTATTTAGTTATATTTGCATGATTCTAACATTGGTAAAGTAACAAAATTTGAGTAATGACTAATCTCTACATGGATTATGGACATATGCTTGGAGGAGAATCAAGATGTGAAATTTGTCACGCTATGCATTATATTGGACAATGTTTGTATTCGAGCACTGATGTATTCAAGTCAAAACTTCTTTGGTTTAGATAATATTTAAGGTTTCGAAAACAAGCACTTGATATTTTGGATAATAATTACATGCTCATGAGATATTATGTATTTGACGATTGAGATGAGGATATCAAGCTTGTAGGAGATGGTCATCCCCTATTGAATGAGAGAGTACTTGCAAAATATTATCATGAATTTGTCAAGTTGCATGAAGATTACATGCTTATGGGAGATTTGTCAAAAGTGAGGGTATAACCCACTCGACGGAGTTAATAGGGAAGACTTGCTAGTGCCTGTAGAGTTCGATCGAGGACTGCTTATTCAATCCGATGAGACATCAACTACTGACAAAGAGCTTAAAGAGAATCACATATCAATCACAAATGAATCGAGTGAAAATGTAGTAAGCAATGAGGATGAAAGTAATGTACATTCTTCTTACTTCAATGATTGCCTCAAAATTGAGTTTGTAGAAGACTTAGAACTGAGCGAAAATGTAGAAGACTATGTAGTGACAGTAGAATCGGATGGAATGGACAAGCCTATTATATGGAAAGGGTTAATGTTGAATTTTGGAGATCAAATGAAGAGTGGAACAAAACAAAAAGAAGAAAAATGGGCAAAGCATCCAAAGCCTTCTTTAGATGCCCATGAGTCAATGGCCAAAATCGAGCTAAAGATTATAAAAAGCGCTTGTTGGGAAACAACTCAATTTCCTATCTTTTAAGCTTTATTTACTTATATGTGTTTTCATGTTATTATCTGATTAGCTATCATTGTTTTTGTAGGTAGTTTTTGAAGTCCCATAAATCCATAGTTCCTCACAAGTTTGGGGGTGAATTGTTGTACAAGAAGGTCACTTGTCCAAGCTAATCAAAAGTTTCACACGTCCAATTTAAGCATTGACACCTCTTCAGAAATGTCCAATCGGGGAAGTTTCATTACTTTCTTTTCTATTTTATCTTGTTCTTTTACATGTTGAGGACAATGTGTAGTTTACGTTAGGGGGTGATTGTGCTTACTTTGTGTTGATTGTGTTGACATATTAGATAGCCTTGCTGGCTTAGAATTGGTTGATGTTTAAAATTGTTGTTGATTCGTGAGCTATGACCAAATATGTTATTTATGCCTAAATTTTTTGAAAAATCTGCTTGTCCATGTGAGATTTCAAGTTACGTGGAGCACAATAGTCGTGCTTAATTGTTATCTAGATTAAAAAGTTTTGATTGATGGAGATATTTTTGAATGGCTAGAACTAGGTTGTGAGTTGTGCTTAAATGTTTATCAATACATTATCTTATCTTTCACTTAACCTTATTGTGAGATAAGTTTGGGGATGGTCGAACCGGTGAATGATACTATCTAGAAGTGTGTTGATTCCATTCGTGTGAAAAGAAATTTTGTGGGGTATCTTTTACCAAGTATAAGCTAGATAATGACCATATGTTAGATATCTAAGCTCCATGTAATGTTGTTGTGCTTTAAAAATGATTGCACTTGTTGGATCATAGGCCTCGTTTCGTAGCCTTTTTGACTTGAGTTATTAAGTCCGTTGGGGTATCTCGAAATTTGGTGCTCTTTGGTCTTAAAAATTGAGTAGCCATCGACCTAAACCTCGCTATAAGGGTAAAAAAAAAGCTTAAAGGGGTAAGGTAAATAATGAGATTTAATTGAAAAGAAAAAGTTTTACTTTGTGCAATTGCATTTTATATTTGGGCTTAGATAATTAGTGGATTTGAATGAGTTAGTATTACCTTAAATGTGGAAGCACTCATTAGTGAAGAATCATCACATAACTAGGTGTTGAAATTATCAATTAGACCCAACCAAATTAGACTGAGAAAAGAAATGAGTGATTTGAGAACAACCTTTAAATTTACACCTCAAGGAAAGAGTAAAAATATCTAAAGAATCTAAGAGCATGTTTGAGCCCTCATGCATTTTAAAATAGTAATTTGACGGAGAATGTGTAAAATAAGGAAAAATTTTGGGTTTGTGTGTAATATTATTTTATTGAAGAATATGTGGTTAAAAATAAGAGAGACAAAAATATATTTTAGAAATAATGGGGATCAAACAAAGGCTAGATATATATTTCAGGGGTGTAAATCTCACGAATAGGAAATGAAATATTTGACCACTTTGAAAAAAAATTCCGTATCAATAATTGTTTTCTAATTTAGATGATGATTTAAAGTGACTATGCAAATACATACACCGATTGAACATTGAATAAGTTTAAATTATTTTTGTTAGCTTTATTTGTATCATACTTGTGAATCGATTACACAATTTTACACTAATTGATATTTTTGACAAGCTATTTTATGTGTTGATCTTTAGCTCATTTTGCTTGATTGTGTTGTAGATAATCTTGCTCGGGACGAGTAAGAACTTAAGTTTGGGGGTGTTGATTAGTGTGTTTTTCACACTTATTTAATATTTAAACTAAACTTATTATTGAATAAATTAGTGGATTTCTACTTACAATTGTGTAATTTATGTTTTAATGGGTAAAAATCACCCCAAGGAAAAAAAAAAAGATAAAAGAAGAGAAAAATGACTGAAATTGTACAAAAATCATAAAGTTGGGACCAAATTGAACAAGTCAGAAAGTTCAAGGACCTGAGGTTGTAATTTCTGAAGGGCTTGATTGAAATGAAATTCAAAATTTATTATTTGAACGCAACCCATTCACTTGCGGTTTTTTACTTTATAGCGAACAAAGACTATGAAAGTCAATGCATTTATATACATAAAAAATATGAAGCACTTCTTCAACAATAACACGCTTTCATGGTCCTCCTTAACAAATTAATGAAAAGACGCGTGTCTTTTTCAAAAATTCATACTCATTCATATTAACAATAAATTTAAAGGGTGAACCATATTAGAACCAGAATTATAGGCACTAATCCTATTATCCTGGTTTTATATGAACAGAATATAAAATGCATGTAAAGTTTATAGTCTTTAAATTGTTAGGAAAAATTATATTTCGTTAACACAACTTTTACGTGTATAAAATCGAACATAATTTTGATTTTCCGAAATCGAATATATAAAATAGAAACGATAAATGCATGAATATGAATTTTATCAAGGCAAGAATTTGATTATTTCTCTTTAAGACGATAATGTCCATCACGGGGTACTAACGGCTTTTTGAGCATTCATCTGTCAAGATATAATGACCACATCTTGCAATAAGAGCACTCAACTAAAAAATAAATGCTCAAATTATTTTGAAGTGAACATGCATTAATGTAATAAAGCAAGGACGAAAAAAATGAATTAAAATTCTAAACACATGGAGTTTATATATAGTTGTTGAAAAGTTGTCTTTTGAGACACAACCATTGGAATTTGTCTTTACACACCTATTGAAAAATAAAAAATTCAAAAGTCGTGATCTTTCATTTGAAAAGACGCATCTATTGAAAAATAACAATTCTGAAGATTATGATCTTTCATATGAAAGAACAATTCTCTTCAATCGAACATATTCTAGAATATTTCATAATATGCTATTAAATTTTCCAACAATGTCACGTATTTAAGTGGCTTAAATTTGGTTTAATTTCTCATTCATCGACTAACAATTTCTACTTAAATAATCAGATAAAAATTGATCAAACAATTTTCTATACGAAATTTCCAACAGTTATTGAGTCTGTCTGTATAATTTTTCATTTGAAAAAGAGAGAAAATTTATTTTTCGTTTCTATTTGGTGTTAAGATTGAATCTTTGGTCGTTATATGTTAATTACGGATCTGAGTATCGTAATTCCTCTTTGTTACTTGTTAATATTAACATTTAATTGTGTAGTCTGTCTTTTGTTGTCAATTTGTCTCTTTGTTGAATATGTAGAATTTTTTTTTTGATTTATGACTGTCTATATGCTGTGTTTGTTTAACTTTAAGATTTCATTCACACTAAATTGTGAAAGTAGAATGAAAGACAGAATTTGAGTATGATAATTCAATGTGTTTTGATGTTTAATTATTTTTCTTTTTGTCAGCTGTTATTGTATGTCATCTATTTGAAATTTATCTTTTAGCATCAGGCCATGAAGTACGAAGTGCATCGATTATTTTTCTTCTTGGTTTTTATTTTCTTTGTTGGGAGCTGGAATGAAGTCATGTTGGAAAAATTGGTTTTAATTAGTTGATTTGATCAACTTTTGACCAATTATTTTAGTGAGTCCCGTTAGTTAGACACAAAATTTCTTTGGCAGACTGTGTTCTACTCTATAAGTAGATTAATATGATGTATTTATTTTTTCAATAACCGATTTAGGGTGAATGAGAAATTAA
>CAIGRF010014162.1:0-18764 GCA_903798235.1 Fraxinus ornus | reverse complement strand
CTCTATGGTTGCTCCAATTTGATAGCCCACAAAGGACTAAAAATGGTGAGAAATTACAGCCAAGAAAACCCACCACAAAGGCTAAACAATGAAGAAGAAATAACAGGTCTCTCAAGAGAAGACACATAGCTAAGGTTGCACTAAGCAAAGGTAGAAACAGGTTTCTCTTTCTCTCTTCACTAAAAGACGGCTGCTATGAATAATTTCCACACCCTTAATTGTGATTAGCACCCAATTAAATATGTTAACAATATATTAGGCTTTTAGGTCAAAAGAATAGGCCCAATAGAAAAGGAGTAAATGGGCTAACACCTTAAAGGCATCTAAATCATTCGGGTTGGGCCATGAGCAGCACTAATATAATTAGGCTACTTCAAATGGTCCAAATGAGTTACGTGATTCGATTGTTTCGATTGTGGTATCAACATCTCACTTCACTCATCGACCGAGACCTATGAAGTATATTACAATTATAACTGATTAACATCATAGCTCAGGATTTATTGGGTATCAAAACCCAACAAATAATATTACACATAAACCCAAAAAATTTCATTACTTTTTAATCACACATTCTTCCATCAATCACTATTCCAAATCAAGTTCTTCTCCAAAATGGGTGCCAAACACAACCTATATTTTCTAGGAATTGATTTTCTTGGTTTTGTCTCTCACGTATGTTTTTCCTTGGTTTTGTGGTTGGTGGAAATTGGTTTTTCAGGTTATTTTTTTTTTCATTTTTTTTAAATTTTTAATTATTTTTTTGGCAATGAAAACAAATTCTATCCAAAATTGTGAATTTTTTTTTCCTTTTAATGGACAATTTTCATGAAAAACAAAACCAAACGAACACTAAAAGATCAAAAACTTCAACATTTTTCAGGTAAAAAATTATACTAATCAAACTCAATTAATTGACAACTCATAGGAAAATAATTCTAGGCAATTCAATTATCTGGAATTTATTTTCTTTCCACCCAAATTTCACTGATACAATCAAACGGACCCTTATATTCAGCCGTACATTCATCAATAAAATAATATTACAAGCAAATCCAAAATCTTTGGACAAAAAAATGGCTCAAACAAGCTAACAATTAGAATGTGGTGTAACTAATAAACATTATTGTTGCCATTTTATTAATCGAAGTTAAAAATAAATAATTTAATTTATTCTGGGAACTATTTGGTACAACTTTGTGAAGTGTAAAATATAAATGAAAAAGAGAAAATCACATAGAGATCTTCCAAGTTTCTTACAACACATAATACCCCCCATGTAAAGTATTACAACTAACTTCACTTCTTTCAAGTTTGAAATCCCAATTTATCACCTTTTCAACCAATTTGTCTTATATGTTGTTTAAAAAGATGTAAAATCTATAATACTAGAACTCGTCTCCTGTCTACGGTGGACATGAATTATGTCGTTAACACATCGATATGGCAACATATTGTGTTGGCACATCAGCAATTGGTTTTAAACTTATTTTCCATCCGTCGATATGGAAACAAGTGGTGTTGTCAATGTGGACAACATAACTCCTGCCTATAGTGGACATACAGTGGGTAGGAGATCAATTCTATGTATAATATACTCTTAGATAAATTATCACGAAACTTAATATAATTTATTGATCAAGTTAATTTGTCCGCTTTAGTCATAAGCAACATCTAAAATATTAATTCCATGTTTGGCTTAGTTAAAAAAATTTATAAAAATCTAAATCAAAGTCAATTAATTTTAACAATACATTTTATTGGACTACCATTTTTATCAACTTTTAATAATATATGTTATCGACTTTTATAAAAAAAATTATTAAAAAATTAATTTCTAACTAAACCAATTTTTAGCACTTATTAATAGAAATATTTCCATTTAAAACACACAGTATCAAGAAACAGACCACGAAAAGGCAAAAAAAAAAAAAAAATGTCCGCTTATGAACCAAAAAAGAATAGTGATAAAATTTTGGGACAAAATTGCAAAATATATTAACATAAAAAAAAAAGAACATACGCACACAAACACACTTTACAACAACTTAAAATGCATATAATGTTAGCAGACTGACAAGAATTATGTATGCATCGAACAATACCACTTGTCAAAAGGAAGAGAGATTATATGACACAATATGAAATAGCGATCACAATACAAAAGAACACAAGAAATTTGGTAGAGAAATGAAGAAAGAATTCAAAGAATATTGTGTCTACAATATTGTCTAACTCTCTAAAACTCATACAAAGTCATATAAAGCAATACAAGTATATAGGACCGAAAAGAATATATTTAGATTGAAATAGGATAAAAAACGAGCAATAAAATGGAAATAAAACATTTCCAAATATAGTTGTCGCTAGAGTGATGCCTCGAGCTAGGATAGCAGCGTACAACTCTCTAGCTGTAGTCTGGCGTCAAGCGAGAGGTAGCCAGGTACTGCCATAGCGCTCAAGTGCTGAGTTTCGATCCCAAAATCCATTTCTGGGCATCTAGACGCCCCATTTGAAAGCCCAAGCACCCAATTGTTGTTCCAAACTTCCAATTGCCAATTTTGATCCTTCTTTACCCCATTCTTCAAACAAAATACGAACCAACGCTAGAATTTGGATCACATGCTCAACAAATCTCTATCTGATACAAATTCCCTTATAACAAACAAAGCTTCAAGATTTCTCCACTTGAAGACAACTTCGATTGTAAGGAACAAACGAATGGGTTTTCGACAAAACTCACCAACAAAAAAATTATCATCCTCTTCCACAAAGTCCAGTTAGAATAAACTCAATCAACTGAATTTTAGCACTATTCAACAGAATTACCTCAAGCACCAAAGTTGCTCGAATTATCCACACGAGCAACAAAATCACAAATAATTCAACAATGAATACCAAAAATAAGGTAGAGTCACACCCTGTAACATAATCAAGGTTCTTTGCTAGACTCAATATCTTCAACCACACTCAAAGTATACGATACTAAATTAGTTTTCCCGTACCTGTGTGGAAGCCTAATATTTCTCTCAGGTTTATCTCTAACAATTGAATAGGATGGCACTGCCAGTATTGGTAGCAGAGCAGCATTACCCATAACTTATGACTTCCATTGAGATGAATTCTTCAACATAAACCCCAAAACTAACTCCGATGGTACTATACAAAACTGAATATCAACAACAATGATTGTTGGAAAATATTCGTGTATAGAGTGACAAACAACGTTGGGAAATACTTCAAATTACCTTTAAAATATTTTAAAAATCTTGGCAGAGTAACGGTGGGAAATGGACTCCTAATAAATCATCAAAACGTGCAGTATAACAGCAATAATATCAAAGTCGAGGCAAGTGTTGAACACTTTGTCTTTAAATCGAATTTACCTCGCAATGGTGCCTATGGTTTATGGCAATCAACTCTTAAGTTACAACGACTATCTTCTTGTGTGAGTAGCACTACAACACACAAGAAATGGCGAACCAGAACTTGGTCTACGAACTCTGGTATGCAAAGTGAAGAAAACCAGAATTTATGCAACAAGAATGCAAAAATCTGATTGAGAAAAGAGAGAAAATGAATGTTATATGATTGCATATCATTGGTGTGTTGATTGGGACGACCCTAGTATCTTATATATAGAGGATGAGGAGTTGTGAATGAAATGTCGCGTTCCAAGCTCGGCAACTCTTGCCAAATGTGGCACTATTCACTGTTATTAGCCTGTTGCCATCACCTTACTCGAGCGATAAAAATAGTGACTTTTTCGTTAGTTTGTTGCTCGAGCTACAACTCAGCCATAAGATAGCAACAACCTTAATAAATTTTCTAGACATCTTCATCTATCTTCTTCCCAACTTTGGACCGCAATTTCTCATTCATTCGGAATTGATTTCGAGATTCCAAATATAGCACGACGATCTAGTCAACGAGTAAAACAAGTTGGTCTATTTACTTTTGTAATTTAACCATTGGATCAAATCTGAATATGACACGAAAGTCACTTTTCAAGTTTTGGTTTTATCACTTCACCAAATTTCAATCTTTCAAAACCAATTTTATCTTTCAAAATCAATTTCCAACACATAATACAAATGTGTAGAAGAAAAGGACATTTACTGACTCGATCACTTCGAGAATTAAATTCAAATCACGAGATGCTAGCATGCAAACTACTAGTGAAGGAAACCGATTTATAAGCTAATTATTGTAAATTAACATCTCTTGCATATTCTCCAACTTTCTTGACAGATAAAGAATTGTACAACTTGCATAGCAGTTGATCTTGCCACTTTGTATTAGTTTGCCCACTTGTGAAAGTTATTGATACAATTAAAAACATCCGCATCGTATGAGTAGGTATTTCAAATTACAAATTCGAATATTTGGAAATCTTAACCACATGGACATTTTGCAATTAAAAATTGTGACTATAAGGAATGATTTAAAACATCGATTCTCGCGACCAGTTGTCACATTGATGAAAAATCGATTTTTACAAGTTATTATACTATATACATGATATGCACACATGATCTGTCCTTATTTATAGATGAGTATGTATTTATGTCAATGCTGGAAAGTGAAATATTTAAATTAAAAACTTGGGAAGCAAAATGAGCAACAATGTGGTTTATAAATAAATTCTGAAAGAGGCAATTTTATTATAACTTTGCTACTTATACATCGTGGTTAACAGAAAGGATGAATGACGAAATTTCTCTTGCTGATGTGGATTTTGTGGGATTCTTTTTTTCTACTTTTAACGCTGAAATGCTCCTAAAACTTTCGTCAGTAATCTTTTGTGTCAACCGGGGTGTACAAGTAGCAAAGTCTATTTTATTATCTGCTGATATATTTAAGGTTTTTTTATAAGTCTCCTCAATTGTCATGTAGATGAAAAATCAACTTTTACAAGTTGTCCCTGATTAGGCTCCACTAAAATGTGTTTTTGGGAAAAAAAAAATATCAATCACGTTATGTGAACATCAAAGTTGACATAAAATTTGACATAATATCAGATGATGTTCTATCATTGGATAGTTTAAAAATAATCAGTTTTTTCATCAAATCATCTACTGTCACATGCAATTATGTCAAACTTTCTGGTAAATTAGCTGTATTCAAAAAATATAATTTGGAATAGTAATTTTATGAAGAATGTATGGTTAAAAAAAATATTTTTTTTGAATTTATGTGTAATATTATTTTATTAAAAAATGTATGATTAAAAAAAGAAAAAAAAAATATGTACATTTTTGATAAAATAGAGTCCAAACATAAGTTATATATGGAATTATACGAACACGTGATCTGTCCTTATTTATTTACATAATTAAAGTTTTAGACCTTTGCTTATGTATTTATGTCAATGCTAGAAAGTGAAATATTTAAATTAAAAACTTGGCAAGCAAAATGTGTAACAATGTGGTTTAATAATAAATTGCAAAAGAGGCAATTTTATTATAACTTTGCTACTTATACATCGTGGTTAACAGAAAGGAGGAATGATGAAATTTCTCTTGCTGATGTGGATTTTGTGGGAATTTATTAAAAAAAGCTGAAATGTTCCTTAAAATTTAGTCTATAATCTTTTGTGTCAGCCGGGGTGTACAAGTAGCAAAGTCCATTTTATTATCTGCTGATTTATTTAAGATTTTTTCATAAGTCTCCTCAGTTGTCATATTGATGAAAAATCAACTTTTACAAATTGTCTTAAGCTCCAATAAAATGTGTTTTTGGGGGAAAAATATATCAATCATGCGATGAGAACATCAAATTTTATAGTGGATTGATTAGCAAAGTGCCCTGGATTTTTCTCAGTTGGATTTCTCCGTGATCATATTGTTGTTCTTTGCTGCTTGATTTATTAATTGTATGATCTTTGGTATTTAAACATAGATAAAAATGACTTGCATGATTAATCATCTAGAGATAATTAATTGGTGACTTGTTACATATTAATTAATAATCTTAATTTCACATAAAATACCAATTCACCCCCTCTAAGTATTGTTAGGGTCGAACTACGCGTTTTTCAGTTGGTATCAGAGCCTTAACTATATTCCTAACCATTAGTTTATAATCTTAGATAAGTCAGTCTTTGTTCGTGCCTCCATTCTTCGACGGAAGCAATTATGTTTATTGGAAAGTTCGAATGAGAGCTTTCTTAAAAGCGCTGGATGAACGTATTTGGATTAGCATTCAAAATGGGTGGGCTCCGCCCTACAACGTACTATTGCTGGTGTAGTCACACTTACTGCTATCTTACTGTGGTCTAAAACTAATTTAGACGAATGTAATTGGAATAGTAAAGACCTTCACCCCCTGTTCATAGTGTGTCTGCGGAGGAGTTTAGGCGAGTGTCGATGTGAGGAATCTGCTAAAGAAGTTTGAGATATATTAGAAACCACATACAAGGGAACTAAAAAGGTTAAAAACTCTAAATTGCAGAAGTTGACCATTAAGTTTGAAGATATTAGAATGAAGGACAATGAATTCTATGCAAAGCTCAATGATATAATTAATTCTAGCTTCAACTTAGGTAAAAAGATCCCGAAGTCAAAAATTTGAAGAACTTAGATGCCGTTAAAATTGAAGAACTATAGGATCACTTTAAATTTATGAACTCTCTGTCTTAAAACACAAAAGGTTAAATCCATAGCCATGAACATTGTTAGAGAAGAGGAGAGCGAGTCCACTAATACTGAGACCTTTAAGAACGACGAAATAGTTTATTTCATTAAGAAATTCCATAAAGTGATGAGGAATAGGAGAAAGCCTCAGGAGCGAAATAGTAAGGTCCCTAGTAAACTATTGAGATGTAGACATAAGAAAAACAACTCTAGGACTCTCGTGAAAAAATCTCAATCTGTCCAATGCAAGGGGTATGGTGCAAAGGGTATGGTCACTTTAGCAATGAATGTCCTAATCTGAAGAGGAGTTCGGGTAAATAACGTCGTAAGGCTTTAGCCGTGACCATGAGTGATGAGGAGTCAGATTTCAATTCTTAGAATGAGACATCTGGCGGTGAAGATGAACAAAAAATATATGGCCTTCACCTCGTTTGCTACAATGGAATCTAACCGTTAGATTGAGAAGGGAAAAAGGGAAGATGAGAGTGATGAATCTGATGAAGAGTCTGATGATGAGACCGACATTGATGAGTCTCATCGCGAATTGTTTGAGGAGAGTCTCAAAATTAAGAAGGTCAATAAAGCTATTCTCAAAAAGGCGAATTAGCTTGAGCTTGAACTTGAACATGAAAAATTGATAAGTGACCTTCAGGACTCGACTACAAAATTGAGTGCGTTGAAGCTAGTTAATGAAAACTTGTGTGACCTTCAAGGACTCGACTAAAGAATTGAGTGAGGTGTAGCTAGGTAATGATAACTTGGAAATTTAAGTTAGATCATTAACTTCTGATCTTGATAAATTTAATGCTTAACTTCAATCGTTTATGAGGGGCTCACAGAAGTTGGTCAATTTGCTAGGAATGAACAAACCTACTGGAAATATGCATGGTCTGTGTTATTTTGATAACCATGATGCTATTGCTAGTACATCTAGGACCACGTTCGTTCATACCACCAATAAAGCTCATGAGATTGCTTATTCTAAACCCAAAGGTAAGCATGCCATAGGATCGAGACCTACCAGACAGCGTAGGGTCAATCGTCCTGCTCTTCGACAACAACCACCGAACAGGTTTGAACCTAGGTTCATTCCCACTTGCCACCACTGTGGTGCATTGGGACACACTAGACTTAGGTGTCGTAATCATGTGACTAGAAGTAAGAATCGAGATTTCACTAGCAAGGTTAACTTTCTAGCTAATCAAGTTAGCCACTTAACTGAGATGATGACTTGGTTAACTAAATTGATTTATACTTCTAAGAAAGTCTGGGTTAAGATGAGCAACCTGGAATGTCATGAAAATGGTTGCGCTCTTCACGGTAAGGGCATACAAATTTTCCCCTGATTTGGTAATTAGGTGCATGCTTGTGTCGTCCATCGAGTCCATTCATTCATGCACGCATCCTATTTATCTTTATGTTATTTTTTTTGTTTCTATTTTTATACATTTATTTGTTTCAAGAATTGTTTTCAAAAAAAAAAAAAAAAAAGTAGGAAAATTACAAAAATATTTTTTTTTGGCAAACGATACATCGTTATGATTTTAAACATGTCATGTGTGATCAAGTAAGTATTTATCAGTTTTACACTGTTATTTCCATTGTTTGGTTCGGTTTAATGTGGAGTATTGAGTATATGTGTCGTTATGTAATCATTTGCACTGCACGCACTATGATCTTGTGAGTGAATCTGGATCGCGTGTGTGAGATTTGGGATAGCAGTCACGTGTAGTAATATTGAATATGAATTGACATACATTTAGATGACCTTAACTCGTGATAGTCTCATTGCATTGTTGCATTATTAAAAGAAAAAGAAAAAACGAAATGTGTATACCTAATTGGTTCATCTTATACTTTTATTCAAAACCTATTTGACTCGAGTAATTAAGCCCGAGAGATTTCTCATAACCTGGTACCAATGGTCATCTTACTTGGGTTAACCGACTTAAAGCTCGTTATATGGGTCAATTTAGTCTCTTAATGGACAAAAGTCTGCACATAAGATATTATTCACGAAAAAAATAATATAAAATATTATATGCTCAAATTTAGGGAGAAAAAAGAAAATTAATCATAAAATTGAGCTCGTTTTCAGGTCCTAAAATTTATTCAAGTTTAACTTTCATCAGTAGGGATCATACTTATTTAACAAGAGATGTTTGCATATCCTTTCTCACAAACTTAAGGCCTAGAATCATTTTCACTAGAAAATAGTGACATTTAACACGCATGAGTTGATGTTTGTATGTCATTTCTCACAAATTTAAGGTTTGGAGTCACTTTCAAGAGAAATTAGTATGTAAATTTCGAAAGTTTTAGTTTTTCATTATTTTTGCAATTTTACTTGAATTCTTCATTGTTCAAGCATTATTGAGTATGTATTTAGCATTGCACCACATGTTTAGGATCACGTGTTAGATTTTCATCAATTTGTGCACGAGTTTGGCATACACATTAGGTTTTTGGTCCCTTTTTTACTTGCATTTGTGTGGTTTTCATACCATTTTTATTTTCAATTTCGCATAGTTGGTTCATTAAGGATGCATTAGAATAAGTTTGTGATGTGTATTGTGTTTGCCTTGAAGTTGGGTGGTGGAACTCTTGTTTGTTGGTTTGAGTGACTTTGGCATTAATTTTGTTGGTGATGTTTGAGGAGATTAGGTTCGCGCATTGCACCCACGATTGTTGATGTCGATTTTTTGGGGACTATGCATTTGTGCAATGATCATGTGCTTGGGTAGTTGGGTTGGCATGTGTTGGTGTCTTGTGTTCATGTTGCCACCATGTCATGACATTACGTCACTACGTCATGACATCACGTCCCTACATCTGACATCACGGCACACATAATGTCTTTACGTCACTTATGTCTAGGCATCACTGCACGTCGTCATGCATTCATGTTAGGTACATTGCATGTTATAATATTTGCCTCATTTTGCGTGCACTCATGCATCTCATGCATTTGTTCATTTTATATCGAGGTTTTACTGTTTGTACTTCATTTTTTTTACATGCCGCTTAAGAGAGCATGCATGACTCCAGTTCTCTTTGCGTCCCGTTCTTTTCTAGTGCAAGGTCATTATGTCTGACGTGTCCTCCGACCTCGCCACTATTTTCACTTCTCGGGGTTGGGAGCCTCTATTACTTGAGTTAGTACCCCCGTCGAGTCTTTTGGTTCGGGAGTTCTGCGTTAACATCTATGATGTTAGTGGTTCGACTTTTAGGGTTTTCCTTCGGGGTAGGACAGTTAAGATTACTCCGGACGTCATTTTGAATCTTATTCATATTCCTCGGGTTCCATCCCTTATCTCACTCCCGATTCACTTTCGACGGACTCGTTAGTCTGTTCGACAGTGTTTAACACACCGTTGGAGAGAAGTCCAGGTGCGATTCGCACTGGTTCTCTTCTGATCGAGCGCTAGATTCTGTTGCGCATTGTGTGCACGAATCTATCGAGAAGGCCTGTTTTCCTTATACCCTTCCGCATGGCTATTCCATTGATTTGTCTTCCTTCATACACCAGCAGATTTTAAGCGCCTTGCGTACCATGGGGATGAGGGTTGGGCTGCCCTATGCGTGTTTGATATACCGCTTAGTGACAGCCTTAGGTGTTAGTTTTCTCGAGAGGGGTTTGAGGCGAGTTTCTCGGTCGATTGACCATACTACCATTTCCTAGAGTAGGTCTCATGCTTCTTCTGAACCCGCATAACCAGCTAACCCGACTGTACCGACTGATCCGATTGATGACCTCATTTCCTTTTATCCCTCCAATTTCCCTTCTTTTGCGACTAATCCTCAGCCCTCCGATATCCCATCTACTTCTACCTCAGCTCCCTTCGTTCGAGTTAGTTACTCCCCTCTTCTTGAGACTGCACCTTCTACTTCTGCTCCTATTGACCCTTCGATCGCTCTTTTGGGTCAGATGACTGCTTATCGAGCAGCAGGCTCGTATGATAGCAGAGATTACACAGCTACGTGCTGCAGCTGATCGACACACTGTCGAGTTTGCTACACTTTTTGGTACTGTCGGATACATTCATCGTGTACTTTGATGGATTGGTCACCACTGGGATGATGTTGCTTTCGCGGAGAGGATAGACTCTGATGATGCAGCTGGTGCTTTCTAATTCTAGGCTTACCCCTTGTCATTATAGTGGTGGCAATCGAGCCGAGCGGCTCGTCGGCTCGGCTGCTTGGCTTGTACTGTAGCTGCTCACGAGCCGCTCGAGCTCGTCTTTTGACGAGCCCGAGCAGGCTGGCTCGGCTCATTTAAATTTTTTTTTTACTTTTTTTTATAGAAGGATAGTTAAAAAAAATTAAAAAAGGCGAGCTCGAGCCGAGTAGCTCTACTCGGCTCACTATAGTACGAGCTCGTGGGCCGAGCCAAGCCGGCTCGTTTGCCACCGAGAGGTTATTAAGGCTCTTGCTAATAAATATCCTTCGGAGAACTTGTTGCTTGTGACCCATGGTAAGTCTTGCTTCCATTTATTCTTAATCTATAACTCGATATATCTAGATATTTCTTTGTATTATTGTAGCACAACAAAAATGACTTTCTCATTGTTCATTTTCTTGATGGATTAAATCATATGTACAGGAAAAAAAATTCGCAGAAGTTTTACACTCACTCACAATGTGGGGGGCCCATCGGAATTAAAAAAAAAAAACCCACCCACCCCCTACATTGTGAGTATCTGGTTTTGTTCTGTGAAAAAAAAAAAATTATGTAAGCCAAGCATGCTTCTTTCTTGATTGTGGATAAAAATGGAAGCGTGTTATCGAAGAATTCCCCGTGATTAGAAAAGGTGTCCAATCATAAAAAGGGGAATCATGTGTCGGACTGTGTGGCCTTTTTTCTTGTACTTTGTGGAAATAATTGCTTCTATTATTGTTATTTACAATCATGGTTGGACATAGGGGAAGGAGTTGGAGCTGCTGTTTGTGGATTTATGCAAGAGGTCGAGATGGTACGTCAAGTCGAGTATTGTGCTTACTCATACTCAAGGAGACCTATCATTTTTGGTGAAAATCAGTCACTCACATTCGGAGATTTGGTGGGTTTACGCGAAGGTCAAGTAGGTATTACTTACATCGATCGTGACTTGAAGGTAGCATCGGATGATTCTCTGAAGAAAAGAAACATCATATATATTAATGTTCCAGTGTGCTCTATTCATTCTTCTTTGTTTTTGTCTTTGTAACGTATAACTAGATGAGGATTTGCATGTTGGAAACACTTTGAATACAATTGTTTAATGTTCTTGTAATAATAAACTGAATTAAGTGCAAAACATAATTTAAGAAAAGTTGGAAAATAGAAAGGATAACATCTGCAAATATATAAGCTATTAGATGTGTTCATCCCTGAGGGACATCATGCCAAAGTACAAAATAAGTGCAACTACCCAATCATGGCACAAACTAGTTTATCGCGCGACTACCTCTGCAGTATCTTACTAACCGAAATTGAATCTCGACCAAGAAACGACTCCAAGATCATCTTATCACCACTCTGATGGGCTCTGAAGTGGGTCAACATGGTCGAAAATGTCCATCGGTGGGAAATCATCAATAAAGCTTATATCCGGAGTTACATTTGGAGCATTTTTCTCTGGTTCCAAACATGATGATGCAACGGGGAGATGTGCATTCCCAATTTCAGCAGCACTCCCATGCCCAAAAATGTCGAAAAAGTTAGGATCTTCAAACCTCATGATGAATTCTTGGTTTTCGAGTGGAGGGAAGTCCAGATTGAGTTGTGGAGGAAACGAGAGAGATGATTGTAATGCATTGTACGGTTTCATGTCATGAGGGTCAAATTCGAGCCGGTATAGGCTCTCTTCGAAATTAAGCGAGGTTAGATCCATCAGATCTGTCAATCTATTTCCTTCTTGTTCGTACACATCTTCTCTTTGTTTTCCTGAGTTGAACTCCAGTGCCTGAAAATTGAAAGTGATAATTCAAAGGCTACCGCTAAATGGTTTCATTGATTTTCAGTACTCTTGGCCCATAAAGGGCACTCTCTAAAGGAGTAAGCAATATAGAAAATCACGAAACAGTTGTCTATTGTCTTTGAAGTAATCGATTCACCCTAAACCAATGTAATAAGTCCCTTCAACCGATAATAAGCCAATGATAGTCGACAACTAACCAAATATCGCTGAGAAAACCCCTCACATTCTAGGCAATTTTGACTATTCATGTTTTAACATATGCTATAATTCATGTACTAAAATGTACAAGAAACTGAATAAACTTCGTACCTCAAAAAAGGGAGCATGGACACCAGAGGCCTCGACTTGTTTGTTGGACGATGATGGAGCCATCTGCAGACTCCTTGCCAACCTCTTCTTTCGGCTGCTCCAGAAATTTTTGACATCATTGTCAGTTCTTCCTGGTAAATATGTGGCAATTCTCGCCCATTTGTTCCCGTATATTGCTTGAAGATCTATTATTGTTCTTTCCTCTTCGGCCGAAAACTTAATCCCACTACATGAAATTGGAAAATATAAACTAAAAACAGAGAGGGACATATCACAGACATTTCATCAAAAACTATATCTATGAGAAATGTAGGGGTTATGGCTTGAATCGAAATGCCAAAAATTGTTAAAAGAAAGATCCCACATAAGAAATCCTACAATTTTTGCATAAACGTAAGCGTGTATGCTAGAAAAGGTAAGAGAGAAGCAGCATCAAGAAATCCTTTCTGTGAGATATCAAGAAACCTATCATTAATTCCTCAATAATACTTCCTCATTTTATCATACATGTGAGGAGTTCAATTACATTTAACATGCCTTCTATATATCACGCTCACAGAGACACGCAATGCCTTAAACCACA
This sequence comes from Fraxinus ornus, assembly GCA_903798235.1. Lineage (NCBI taxonomy): Eukaryota > Viridiplantae > Streptophyta > Magnoliopsida > Lamiales > Oleaceae > Fraxinus > Fraxinus ornus. The sequence continues at coordinate 5,277 of CAIGRF010014162.1, read as the reverse complement.
CAAGTAAATGATCCCGTAGTTCTTGCTTAAAACCACAGGGTGCGCACGCTCATGCACACAATATGACAAAAACTAAGGCTTGTTCCAAATAAATTTAGGAGCGCGTGCAAACACACACTGCCAAAAATCATACAACGTTCACCCTTATCACACACAAAATATTATAGGAAGGTGAAACGCAATGCATTTGATGAGTACGTTTTCAAGTTGGGTCGAAGTTTGTTAACCCAGCGGAGACGACAAGACTTTCCAGTCCGGTGCAAGAGGCCTTTAGATCGAATAGAGCTCCAATCTCTCGGACCATACTTTTTAACATGACTTAACAGCACCTGATCTTCTTCTTCTTTCCATGGCCCTTTCTTGATTTCACTCATATTGTCGTACATTCTCCTCTTCTCGTCCATTGTATCGTGGAGAGATGAGCTTTCGCAAGGTTCGACCAGATTTCGATATCAACAATACATATAATTCACTCTCAACTCTCAACCACCCATTTTATTACTACAATCTTGTAGTGAAAATCCAAGCCTAAATACATGTAATCTACAATGACATTTTTTACTAGATTTTGTTCACAGGATTTCAGTTTTATACTAAAATTTGTTGTTTCATTTCCAATTTTATTTATTTGGCGTCTTATCCGGGTAGTTACGGTTATGGCAGTTATTCCCACAATCTGCCCAGTGCGCACTATTTAACCCACATTTCCATTTCAAAATTAGTACACTATTACATAAGTGCCCTTTTCTTGATTTGTGGCCCCATTTAAATTTTGAAAAATTGCACAGGAAGTTTACACCTATAAATTATGAGCAAACGCATCCCTAAATTTATATTTATGACATTTACAACCCACGAGACTTAACCATCTATGTAAATACAAATTCACAAGAATGAGATGCTTGGGGTAATGTACAAGCATATAATATTTCATTAAATGCTTAAGAAAATCATTGAAAAAGATACAAGCATCGATATTCTTTCTTTGCACTACGTTTTAATTGCACTATATTTAACACAAAGATGTGCACAATCTGTATGCCAAACATCATTGTGAAGCTGAGTAAAGAGGCAAATCATTTCTTAACTAAAGTTTTAGTTTGCATATATCGGCTCTGCTTTCTGAAGCTGAAGCAATTCGTTATTTCTCGATGTTGATGTTCTCCCATAGTAAAGTTCGACCTTGAAAAATGATTTAAAGAAATAAAAACTGGGATATAAGCACAAGTGAAACTGAGAAAAAGCTACAGATATATTAAAAATCTTGAAAATCTGTATCTACTCATCTCGTGCCCTTGGACTAATTTCTAGTCCGGTCCTTATATTTTCACCCAATAGCTTCATATCTTCAACCTACAAAGTACAAAGAAGGGTATGGTTATGCCATCTACAAATACTCAAGCAAAAGCAATAAATTCTAAATCAAGCAAGGCAAATTTAAGCTGAATAAGAAGAAAATTTCATCCAAGATAATATCATGTGAAAATGTAGACACCTGAAGCTACCATGTCAGTTAGAGAAAAGAAAGGTCCAAGGCTGGGGTTTCTTTCTCCTCTCTTCTTTTGTAATCATTATTGAGCAAATTTCTCTCGAATGCTAAATAATTTAAATTTGAAAGCCTTGAAAAATATTAGTAGCTACAGAAGTTTCTCCTTTGTCTATTTATTTATTTTTTAAATTAAGAATCAGTCAATTAACTTCTCTCTAGAAAGATTGAGTGAATTGGAATGGTTCATAATATTATGTCATGTGAAATACTGGATAACAAGTTTTACTAAAGGACAGTGCTTGAATATTCGTAAAGAAATTTTAATCGCCCAACTCTGGCCACATAGAAGCCAATTTCTGTGAAATCCGCTTCCCAGATTTTGTGCAGCCACAACAGAGTGAATCTGATTCAATTTTTCATTACCCAAATATTCTGTAGAACAGAAAATGAAGATTTCTTGTAGTTGTTTTTGGGTACTATTTTAATTTAAAGAGAAATGGAAGCCAGAAGGCGTACAAGTTGTATCCTATAAACGGAACTCAAGGCCCATGAATGTGGCAGGGAAGAGCAGAAGAGAAATTTGGAAATGCGGAAGAGTTTCTTTACCAAAACAGAAGCAACTTAATCTGGTTAGACTTCTTCTCAGTACATTAGAGTTTTCGATTACCAAACCCTACATTAGGTTTCAAATGAAAATTTAAAATGCTCGACTTAATGATACAAATAAGTACATCACACATCAATATTCAAACTATTTGTACGATTGCCACACTGTTTATATTGAGCATGTTTGGCAAAACTTTTATTATAATAACTTATATTATAATTTAAGTTGATCAAACATACTCTTTATCCACACATTTCATACGATCCACAACATACCACCCACTTATATCCACACGTGCCATAGGACACATAACCTATAAGCATTTAAAAGCACTACCAAACAAGCACATTACATGTGTACATAATGGAAAGTCTATAGTCTCATTTTCAGAAATTTTACATGAAGAAAACAAACCTTTTTTTTTTTTTTTCTAATCTTCTTCATTTCAATGTCTTTTTCAAGCCGTAAAGAATAAAGTATACAGTTCATGAAAACCTTATCATGGAACTAGCCTCAATAGATAGTATTTTTGGCTCACCTCGGCCAAAATGGCAACTTGCAAATTTAGAACACCATACCCCCTCCGTCCTCATCCCAAAATCACCACAACAATAAAATAAGCCTCCATTTGGATACAATTTATAAATTCATCAAAATCAAACATTAATTTTAACCATACGATCATAACTACTGCTCATTATATAGGACCTAGTACTATTCCCATTCATAAACCATTTATAAATTTGCCAAATAGAGGCTAAGTTTATTTATTAATGAAATCAAAACCCTTTGTAACCAAGACAAACTAAGTTAATTTAGTCTATTTCTGCATGTTCTAATGAGTTCTTCTAGGACCACTCACTCTTGAATGAATGGGAGCTTTTAGGCATTTTCAAAGGCATACCCCAACCACCTAAGTCCCTCTTCCTTGATTTGTATTCAAATCGATTCCATTTCAACTTGTTGGCATATATCCTTGTATCTCATTTTAATCATTCAAGTATACAAACATAAAAAAGAGAGAGGAAAAGTAAATTTTTCCTAAACCAGCAAAAAAGTCCACAAGATAACACTATCGTAATACATCCTTAATATAATCCACATCCTTCTATATCCCCAATTACCACATTTAGAGCTTGTTTGGTAGAGATTAAAATCAGATTAAAATTGAAATATTAGCCGTTATTGTTGACTTTTATTAGACGAGTGGAACCATTAACGGCTATATTTTCAATTTTAATTGGATTTTAATAGGTACCAAACGGCCCTTTATATCCCATTACAATTTGTTTTCTCCTCCATCCAAGTACGTCTACCTCAACATGTACGCATTTGTGAAGGACTAAATGGAACTACACTACCTCTTTAATAACCACTATTATTTTCCTCTAACTTCATTTTACTTCCCCCCCACCCCCCTCTACTAAGACCTTTAAATTATGTTGGCAGCTTGAAATTTCATATTGTGAAATGGTGCTACAAGCTTCAGTATTTTGTCTAAATGAATAGAGCCAAGTTTTCTCATAGCACAACAATCGGTAAAACATCTGATAATTAGACAATGCAAGGAAGGAAAAGGATAGTAACGCTTTTACTCTCCAAATGAGGTCCATAATCAAATAAAGAAACTGAAAACTCAAACAAGGGCAAACTCTATAGGCAATTAATACGTACTAGCTCTGTCTATCCATCACATATCATATATCAAATCTCATTCTCTTTGAAAATTGACTTTTATACCATCTAGTAAATGTATAAAGTAAGAGTACCTCGGACTTAAAGTGTATTGTAATTTCTTCTTAAAACAGCCTCCTAATGTTACGAGAAATCATAAATTAGTTTCATATAAAATGTCAAATTGTAGGGACTAAACAATTTCAAGTACTCTATTATATCTTCAACAATCTAACTCGACACCATTATTAGTTTGTCATAGAAATGAAAGCAGAGATTTTTATAGGTTTTCCATTTGAATGATATCCATTACTGAAGAATTTACAATGCTAAAATCATTGCACGTAACACTAAGCAAAACACAAGTAATCAAATCTCACTGCTAGATGCACATAAATCATATATTACTCTTAAACCACAAAAAAAGGATGAAAAAAAGGTCAAATTGCCTAGCTAATTGTTTCTTTTCTGACAAAGTGCCATTACTTCTTTCTTCATTCAATCATGCTACTCATATCAAAGTAGCACTAATAACCGTCTCTTTTCAGAAAAATTTCTCGCAAGAATTAATTTTTTATTAATCAATGTATAGAGACAGAAAGTGTACATACGGATTCGACGCCAGAGGCACGGAGGGAGGCGACGGCAAAGGCTTTCAAGGGCATGAGACGAGTGTCGCCGGCGTACCCTTTTCTATAAAAGGAAATAGCCTAGGCTAATTGGACCGTGTTTTCTGTGGCCCATCAAACAGTACTCCGCCACCGCCGACGGGGCTTTCCTGTTTTTCCTCCATTTTCATTCCGTGTAAGCTTGAACTAGACTCTGAAAAGGTTGCCACTTCCCTCGTTGATGTATTGGGCTTCTGTGAGATGCATTAATATTGGGCTTCTGTCAATGTAGAAGAGGCCCGTGGGCCAAAAATTGAGAAAACGGTGGCCAATGACCGGTTGACCCAACCCAATTTTCACAATAGCCTTTGACTAGATTTTATTTTTAAAAAAACGCAAAATCTTCCAAATACCTTTCATTTCAAGAAAGAAAAAAGAGTGAAAAAAATTCTGAAAAAAAGGGAAAAAAAATCTTATCGACGAAATCGAATTCAACACCATCACCATCCTCTACACATTTAGTCAATGTTAATTTTTATTGTTTAAATTTTATGATTTTACGAATGGGTAAATATTCTTTGATATTTACATTCAATCTTTGATAAAATCTATTCGTTTATGCTTTTAATGCATGGCTTGAAGTAAACATATTGTTAGAATCGAGGTTAGGACATGCATAGCCGTTTGAAAAACTAGATGACCATGCGTCTGGGCTCAGACAGTGATCTGGACGTCTAGGCCGTTTTAAGGATATCTTCACTTTTTACATTCAAAAAAGTTTACTGTGGATAATAAAGAATAAGTGAATGGTGACTTTGAAATGGCCATTTAGAAAACGCAGCCCCAAAAAATTTACTTTGATTTTTGAGTTTTAATTATTTATTTATTTGTACACCCTC
>CAIGRF010014064.1:22445-35036 GCA_903798235.1 Fraxinus ornus | reverse complement strand
ATTTTTGGAGTTTTGGACGAATTATGGTTGAATTGGGTCAAGAAAAGAATCCAAAATATTAAAACACGTTTTCTCGCCCAGTGGCCCCTTGCGCCAAGAACTCTGCTGATTTTCAGCGGCTTTCGGTGGAAAAAACTGCACTGCGCTCCTTTAGTATTTTTATCATAAATTTGTCTCCCTGATATCCAATTGAAGTGATTCAAGATGCTATGGAAAGATAACCCAAAGGGATAAATCTTTTCTTCAGATATAATTTTCCATTTCAACCATTTGTTATGTCAAAAATGAGTCTTAATATGAGACTACAAATCTGGAGCATAGCTTTTTCGATTGGAAAATAATGTGTGATCATATTTTGATTATATTTGATCCCTTTGACTTCTTTCTTCATCCAATTGACCATTAACACTCTCAAATCTTCATCATGAGGTTCGGCGCAACTTTTGAATATTTACATTTTAGTCACTGAACTTTGGATCTCTTACAATTTAGCTCATTTCTTCAATTTTGTCAACTTTTGCTTATTTTCTTCAATCTCATCAACCTACACCACAACATTAAAATCAAGCATTAAAACATCAACAACTCATAAGAATTAACCAAATAACAAGTTTAATGACATTGATATCATGAGTGAAATATCACTCATCAGAAGCTTTAAAAGTATTTAAACANAGAAGATTCCAAAAGAAATAATTCATATATTCATCAAACCATAATCTCAAGTGGCTACATCAAACCCTAGCTAAATTATTTAGTTCATAAAGAAATCCATAAAATCTAAACAATCTACAATGGAAAATATAAAGGAGAAGGTAAGAAAAACTATTTGGAGTGTTGCTCGAAGCTCCCTTTGCTTTCTTCTATTCTTTGTGTTAAATGTCCTTTGTCTTCAGCCGTTTTTTCCTTTATCTCCCACAAGAGCCCCCCAACAAATTAGGTCTTCTCACTTGTATTTATAGTATTTTTGGAGTTTTGGACGAATTATGGTTGAATTGGGTCAAGAAAAGAATCCAAAATATTAAAACACGTTTTCTCGCCCAGTGGCCCCTTGCGCCAAGAACTCTGCTGATTTTCAGCGGCTTTCGGTGGAAAAAACTGCACTGCGCTCCTTTAGTATTTTTATCATAAATTTGTCTCCCTGATATCCAATTGAAGTGATTCAAGATGCTATGGAAAGATAACCCAAAGGGATAAATCTTTTCTTCAGATATAATTTTCCATTTCAACCATTTGTTATGTCAAAAATGAGTCTTAATATGAGACTACAAATCTGGAGCATAGCTTTTTCGATTGGAAAATAATGTGTGATCATATTTTGATTATATTTGATCCCTTTGACTTCTTTCTTCATCCAATTGACCATTAACACTCTCAAATCTTCATCATGAGGTTCGGCGCAACTTTTGAATATTTACATTTTAGTCACTGAACTTTGGATCTCTTACAATTTAGCTCATTTCTTCAATTTTGTCAACTTTTGCTTATTTTCTTCAATCTCATCAACCTACACCACAACATTAAAATCAAGCATTAAAACATCAACAACTCATAAGAATTAACCAAATAACGAGTTTAATGACATTGATATCATGAGTGAAATATCACTCATCAGAAGCTTTAAAAGTATTTAAACACTTTTGTAAAAAGGTTCAAAATGAAAAGGGATATTCTATCACTACCATTAGAAGTGACCATGGTGGAGAATTTGATAATATTTCTTTGGATGATTTTTGTAAAGAAAATGAATATGAACATCATTTTTCGGCTCCTAGAACTCTTCAACAAAATGGTGTAGTAGAACGAGAGAATCATACATTGCAAGAAGAATTAAATCAATTTGAGAGAAATCATGTTTGAGATTTAGTTGATAGTCCAAATAATTAAACCATTATTGGTACAAAATGGATTTTTCGAAATAAACGAGATGAAAATGGTATTGTGCGTAACAATGCTAGATTAGTGGCACAATGTTACAATCAAGAAGAAGGTATAGATTTCGAAGAAACCTTTGCATCGGTTGCTAGATTAGAGTCTATTCGCATGCTTCTCGCTTTTGCTTGTTATAAAAGTTTTACTTTCTATCAAATGGATGTGAAGAGTGCATTTTTAAATAGTTTCATTCAAGAAGAGGTTTATGTTGAACAATCTCCCGGTTTCAAAAATCATAAATTTCTAGAAAAAAGTGTTTAAACTTAGAAAAACTCTATATGGTTTGAAACAAGCTCCTAGAGCTTGGTATGAAAGATTGAGTAAATTTCTTATTTCAAATGGGTTTCAAATGGGAAATGCAGATACTACACTCTATTAAAACCAAAGATGTTGACATGATTGTTGTACAAATTTATGTTGATGATATTATTTTTGGTGCAACTAATATTTCCCTTTGTGAAGAGTTTGCAAAATGTATGAGCAATGAATTTGAAATGAGTATGATGGGAGAACTGAAGTTTTTCCTTGGACTTCAAATCAAACAAACTAATGAAGGCATCATCATTGGTCAAACAAAATATATCATAGATATGCTCAAGAAGTTCGATTTTGAAGACTTGAAACCAATGAATACTCCGATAAGTACATCACTCAAATTGGATAAAGATGAAAACGACACTTCAATTGACATAACAAAAATATCGAGGTATGATTGAATCTCTTCTTTACTTAACCGTTAGTAGACTCGATATCATGTTTAGTGTTTGCTTATGTGCTAAATTTTAATCAAATACTAAAGAATCACATCTAAGTGCTTTAAAATGAATCTTTAGATATTTATGTGGTACTAGGACATTAGGCCTTCGGTATCCAAAAGGCACACAAATTGACCTCATTAGCTATTCGGATGCCGATTGGGCGGGTTACACTATTGATCGAAAAAGCACTAGCGGAACTTGTCATTTTCTAGGCTTTGCCCTTGTGTCATGGTTTAGCAAGAAACAAAACTCCGTTGCACTATCAACCGCTGAAGCCGAATACATATCGGCCGCTAGTTGTTGTGCTCAAGTTTTATGGATGAAACAAATTCTTAGAGATTTTCACTTAACTTTTGTAAATACTCTCATTATGTGTGATAATACTAGTGCTATAAATTTGTCAAAAAAATCCCATTTTGCACTCTCGCACAAAACATATCGAAATTCGACATTATTTTCTTAGAGATCATGTGTAAAAAGGTGATATTTATTTGGAATTTGTAAGTACCGATAAATAATTGACCGACATTCTTACCAAACATTTAGCTCTCGAAAGATTTTCTTACATTCGTAGAGGTTTATGTATTATCGATGAATCCGAGACTTGTGGTTAAATTTGTCTAAAACAGAAAATTGCACGTTCACAATTCTTTGGTTGACATTTTCTTTACTTTGGGTGCCCTATTCCATCACATCAATTGACCAAATCAAATGCACCAAAACAACAGAAGAATTTTTTTTTTGTTTTACCTTTTCGGTCAATCGAAAGGTTATTGGTCGACCGAAATGATTGCAGCCGAAAAATAAAACTGAAGGAATGACCCTCAGTAATTATCGATCGATTGAAAATTCACCGAAAACATTTCGGTCCGAAAGGTCAAGTTTTCGGTCGACCGAAACAGTCAAATCTGCACGCCCATTTCCTCCTTAAACCAGATTTTTTTTCCAACTCTCTCAAACCCCAAACTCTCGAAACCTCTTCATCTCCTCTCTTTACTTCACTCATTTCTTCACCTTAATCACTCCATATTTGATCAAATCTATCACCTTCATCTCACTTTCTCATAAAATCTTAAGATTTTCTCCATTCTCTTCAAGAAAACTCAAAAGTTGAGTTTTTGGCTTAATCACTCCAAAATCTTAATTTCTTTTCAAAAAATAATTGCAAATCATCTTTAAGCACTAACCCACTCCAAACATTTGTTACCCATTCATTTCCAATCATTTCTTTGTTTTTTTCTTCACAATATTTGACAAAAGCAGAAATCCTCTCCCTCAAAAATTCTGAAAATACCCATGCCTCCAAAGAAGAAATCAAAGCAAAGGGAAGCAAGCTCATCGATTGTTGGGGTTGACACGCCCATGCCTAGCCATTTCACCGATTGTCCCATTTTATTTGGTAAGTCGATCGATTTCTTTGAATTCTCTACCAAAGCTCATTCTATTAGGTTAGAGGAATATTTTGAAAATATTGGGTGGACAAGTGTTGTTACTAACTCGGAAAATATCTATCCTAATTTAATTCATGAATTTTACCGAAATCTATCATTTTGTTCCCTCGTGGTCAGTTGCGATGTTAAAGAAAAACGAATTACTCTTGATAGGAATACAATTCAAAGAATTCTTAGGCTAGACCAATGTGAAAACTTTGCTTACGATCAACACCACTCCATTAGATTTGAGGGTAATATTCAGCTTGAAGCTTGTAGTCGGGTCACCGATCGACCACTATCCACCACAATGACCTTAAACCTAAATCATCTTACCGTTCCATGTAAGATTCTTCATCGAGCTATCGTACATATCATTATCCCTCGGAGTAGACACTTTGAAGAAGTTCACCACCTCAATTTGTTCATTCTTGACTCACTTCTTATTGGTCATAAATTGGACTTCCCCTACCTCTTCTTGAGTCACATTCAACATGTCCACAAGTCCGCTAGAATCATAAGATTTTTCAATATATCAAAGTTCTGTTACACGACGAGCCTTTTATTAAACCCAAGCACACTGACGTCATTAACCTCAAAACCCTTAAACGTATGAAAATCGTTAAAGCTAATTGGCAATGGGTGTGTCATACTCAAGGCTTCGACAATAACTCGAGGCCTACTACTTGGCCATTCACTTTAGAAGAAGCAGAAGAAATGAGAGGTGATGGTAATAGTGATGATGAAGATGATTCTCCTCGAGCACGACATAGGGGGTTCTCCTCCACAAGTAGCACCGACCTCCGGCCGACATATTTCCGATGATCAATTCAACATCCCACAAGGACGGATTGACTCTCTTACCACTACCGTCAATCCAATTGATCAACGAATGGAGCAAATGAGTTTATCTCAAGAGGCTCTCTTTACACACATGTATTCTATTTTTCCTCGAGGGTCTCCTCCACCGGTAGAAGATTAAAATACTATCTCTAAGTTCTATTTTCTATTTTTGAACTCATGTTTTTATTTTTTGTCATGACCTATGATTACTTTCACTTGTTTTTCTCAACTTGCACCTATGCCTTATCTAAAGGGAAATTTATTCTAGCATCTCTGTTTCCATACTTTTTGATGATGACAAAAGAGGGAAAAGAAGGAATATGTGATTGTAATTGTGACTTGCTATTTGAACTCTTGTTACTTCTATTTGGTTATGAATTATGTGACTTAGAATTTGTAAATTCAATTATTTCTATGCATTATGATTTATTATATCAATGAATTGTGGAAATGAATGTCTTTAGAACATCATGCTATATACAATACAAACTTGATTTCCATTGATGTGTAAAAGATAGGGGGAATATCTTGTGTAAATCACATATTGTTTGTCATAATAAAAAAAGGGAGAAGTTGTTGACCTATAATTTAATATAGTTCCATTTGTTTTGATTATAACAAACAATACACTTATGTTTCTAACAAGTTTTGTTTGTTGAGCTTTCATGAATATATCCTCTTAAGCTTTCAAAGACTCGAATCGTCATCCATTGAAGAATGAGCAATCAAATGAGACTCGAAGAGAACAAGAACAAGAACATTGAAAATTAAAACTTAGAAGTAGTTTATCGGAATATAAATGTAAAAGTATTACCTCATCGATTCTAAGTAAGTGCATAAAGTTCAAATAATTTTCATACTTCATCACTTGCATAAAAATGCTATTNTAAACATACTTTTCATTCATAATATGAAATAGATTTTAAAAAAATAAAAATTGGTCAACCGAACATTTCGGTCGACCAAACTTGGTCAATCGAAAGTCCAACGTCAGAATCTTGCAACGGCTATATTCAAAAAAATTGGTCAACCGAAAATTTCGATCAATTGAACTTACCCGAGAGTGCCTCTTTTTGCTCTATAAATATCCATTTCTTTTGCATTCAATTCTACCAACTTACAAGAGATTTTTAAAAGCTTATTTATTGAAAATCATTGAGATTACTTGAGTCCAAATTCTATTTAATTTATTATAAAAGAATTTCTTGATTGATTCAACATATTTCATTCATCTTATCAAGATTTCTTTTTGCAAAGAACTTTTCACAACTTCATCTATTCCTTATCTTGATAAAAGTTTTCTTTGCCTACACTTTGATTTAAGTGTAAATCTCTCTTCATACTTAACTTGTATTATTTGTTAAGAGAGATTTTTGGTTTGAAAATCTTGATACAAAAATACAAACTATTTAATTATTAATCATTCATCAAAGTTTTCATCATAAACACTTGAGCTTTATTACTTGCTATCTATTGAAGTGTTTACCTAACTCTCTAATACTTGACTTAATTATATCATTTGTTAAGAGAGTTCTTTCAATTATAAAATTATCAATACTTTGGTGGTTTAGAGAGCCTTGTGAAAATTCGATTGTTGTTAAGGATATGTACTCTTTGTTGTAAGTCACCTAAGGTTAAGTGATCCTTGTTGTAAATCACTTAAAGATAAGTGCTTCTTATTTGTAAGTCACTTAAGGATTGATACTCCTTATTTGTAAGTTACCATTATAGTGCATGACTCGTGACGAAGAGTTTGGTGACGGGGATGTAGAACACATTGTGTATCGAACCCCATTAAATCTGTTTGTTATCTTTACATTATCGCAATTTACTTTACATTGCAATTTATATTGTGCTATATTTATACTTGAATTGAATTGTCAAACTTGCATACTTAATTTTCGTATCATACTTTACATCTATATCTTTTGTATTGAGTTGTTTTGAGACTAAGTGTCGAAAAAATTTCAATAACCAATTCACCCTCCCTCTTGGTTAGTTATTCTTGAGTTATCATTAATTACTACATATACAGTGTTTAACACTACTTATAAATTTAATAGTGACATTATGGTAGAAAACACACAAAAAAGTATTCAGCGGAAGAGAATTAGGAAGCAGAAAAAATAATTACCGAAAATTGAAAAAAAAAAAAAAGGAAGGAACAAGAAAGTTATATTGCTATTCGTGTCATCCCTAAAACAAAGAGAATGAACATAGAATGTTCAGCATTAATGTATAAAATTGAGGTTCTAGAATTTCAAGATGAACATGAGAGAATGAGCAATTAAGCCAGAATCATCCAAAAAAAAAAAAAAAACTCCCAAGTTTTCGTTGACCAAGGCACATAATATTTCAATGTTTTAAAAATCGATATGGACATTGATCGGAAAAAAAAAAAAAAAAGGATTAAGGGTAAAAAAAATGGAATCGGGGTTGAACGGTCATCCACCCAAAATTTTTAAAACAAAAAAAAAATTTAAAAATTTCACAAAATAAGCACGTGGAGACTAAATGGGCCGAAAGACCCAAAGTTGTTAGGGAAAAAATCATAACTTAGGTGTATTGTTCACACCAATTCACAAGTCAGGTTTATAGTTTAAAAATTTAAAATTCAGTTATATATTTAATTAATTAAATACAATAAAATCAAATTTATACAATTAATGGTCACATATACATAATTATAGGTCACAATTTATTTATTGGTCACATATTATCAAATTAATTGATCACAGATTATTTAATGGTCACAGATCAAAAAATTTATAGGTTACAGTTTATTCGTCGGTCACAGATTTCCAATTTAGTCGGTAACGGATTATTTAATGGTCACAGACAAACTTTTTAGGTCACAATTTATTCTTCGGTCACATATTTCCAAATTAAATGGTCACATATTCTTCCACAGTCACAGATAACCAAATAATTGGTCACAAATTAATCAAATAATTGCCACTGCCACCACAAAACAACTACCACATAAACACCATCACCACAACCAACACAAAACAGACACCACACAAACACCATCACCACCATCACCACATAGAGAATCGTCCAAACCGACCCCCAACCGCCATATCCACCACCAAAAAACCGCCACCACACAAACACTATCACCACTATCGCACAAAACACCATTCAAACCCACCACCCCAATGTTGATTCTGCTTTGCCTCTTCATTACAACAGCACCACGGCGGTGTCGACCTGACGGAGTGGGTGTATCTGCTTCTCCTCTTCATTACAACATCACCACGGCGAAAAGAAGGTGTGGGGAAAGAAAAGTTTAAAATTATTGAGCGAGCTGACTCCCTATCCCAAGACAATATTTCTATTATTGGATTTAATTATCACAAAAGAAAATTAATTTTCCTTTGAAAATTAAACTCAATTGAATAATGGATCTTAGATCACTTTGAGATCATTGGATATTTTTTTAAATCCTCACATACAAAGGTAAAATGATAACCATGAAGGAGCTTTTAATGGCCTAACCAAGTGCTTACTCCTTAGATCATCTCCTTTGTTTTTCATAAGTATCTCCCTTTTGAGAAATATAAGATGAAAATGTGACTAACCATAGAACTTGAGAAATGTGCCCACAAAGGTTATATTTATAATACTCAATTAGGATTTCATAATTACACAAATTTCTTTGGACTTTATTGTAGTAGATCAACTAAGTTATATGCCTTTATTAGAGCCAAGAGAGGGACCTAACCAGACTCACAAGACTCAAGCTCCAAAAAATGTTTCTAATTTGGTGAACTCTTGATCAATTGAGACTAGGGCTGTCCAAAATATCCGAACCGAACCGAACCGAATCGAACCGAACTGAACCGAATCGAGCGGTTCTTCATAAGTTAAAGACCCGAACGGGTACCCGAATCGAGAACCGAAAGGTTTGGGTCGGGTCTCGGGTCTAGACCAAGAACCGAAGAACCGAATGAGACCCGAAACTAAATAATTTTTTTATATTTTTTTATTGAATTAATTAAATTATTTTATTTTTTTCTAAATAAATTAACAAATTAATTAAATAAATAAAATCATTTCATAATAAATAAAATCATTTCATAAAGAAAAACATTCAATTACCAATTTACCAATTCCAATTTAGCCCAATACATACAAACCCGATTGAAACCGACCCAACCCGATTGGTAAGTATTAATATCTACTTTTTAGTATTTGTATGCATTGAATTAGTGTTATTCGACATCTAGTTATTTTTATATTTTTGGATTTGAATACGTTAATTTGTATACATTACAAATGAAATGTCATTAGTTATATTTATGCAGTGTTACTGTAAATGTTAAAAAATTTAATTATGGTACGGAACCGAACGGAACCGAACCCGAACGGTTCCATAATTATATTTGGACCCGACGGGTCCATTTATTAAATACCCGAAAATTCTGGAACCGAGCAGAACCGAACCGAACCGACCCACGGACACCCCTAATTGAGACACATCTATAATCCCAACTTATTCTACCAAAAAATCGATATTTCACTCTCGAGTCGAGTGATAGCTACGGAAGCAAATTATGACCAAATAACAATATTCTTCATTTATTGTCTACAAGTCAACTCCCATTTAATGTTTAATATGTTGGAATCGATAAAATAACCGTTTTGCCCTTCACTTGTATTACCCTATAAGTCCCATTTTTATAAGGCGAATTCGTTGTGATCAAACGAACAACGTAAAGTCCAACGATCCCGTCATCGAACTACTAAGCTAAGGTTCAATTGCCTATAGAAAATAATTTAGAGTGATGAGAAATAATGAACGGACTCCACTATCACAAGTATATGATCTCTAACTGTTTCGACTAGATTCTCAAAGCACCGACATCAATATTCTAATTAAGACTTCACTCATTGGTACCTCAAAAAACTTGAATTATTAATCAAATGTACATTACTCGCTTAGGATTTAGGTGACTTATTTGATAATTGAATATGGTCTCATTTCAAATATTCACAAATGAGTCGTCTAGGAGGTCTAACAAGTGAACTTTGTTACGAGGTTCTATTCAATGTGCATCAAAAACACATTATTGTTCTTATTCTCAAATATAAACAAATTTCAATAAGAATAATGTAATATTATAAGCATAAAGCGTCCAACTTTATGTACCAATTGTGAAAAACATATTTTGATCACGCCATAAATTGCGTCTCCCGAACCATCGAGTATACAATTTGTGACATCCTATACAATTATGGAACCTTAGATAATTTCAAATTGTAACACGTGAATAATCGAATGTTAATTCATAATGTCGTTTTATAAAATATTATTCGAAAGGGGATCAAACTAACATGATATTCACTATTGCTTCTTATCCTCTTAATACGTAAAAAACAGTAATGATCGATAAAGCCGACTGACAGAAAATTCTCAACACTGATAAATGAGGGAGTAGAGTCAACTGGCCTAACGAAGTCTAGACATAAGGCACACGATTAATGCAAGAGATAGATGTGCTTGTATCAATTTTTGCGCTGAACCCCTAAAGAAAGCATTATTCAGCCGAAAGCTGTGAAGTCTAAGGGGGGAAACAGACATTGGAGCCTCAAAAGAAGTTCAAGCAAGGACTAAGATCAACAGAGTACCGCTATCAAGAAGTGGATATTAATTCAAGTGTTTCACAAGGATCAAATTCGGTGATGAGTTTTGAAGATAACCGGTTATAGGTGAATTGAAAATCGACAGCTGAAACAGATTTCAGCATCTACAAACCAAGAAAGTCACCTAGTTAAACACTAAACCTACCCTCACCTGGCATGAATTAACACGAATATAGCAAATAAACATAATTAAGACTTCGAAAAAAATTCATAAATATAAAAAAGAACAATACTTGTAAGTAGTAAAACTCGTTGTCGTTAACTAAAAATAAGGTCAAAACAACAAACTCTGATGTTTTGATTAGAGCTCATCCTCCATTCTCAAGTACTCCCCAATATCGGCATGGTGATGCACCACAATCCCATTAGGATCCATTTTCCTACAATCCTGCGTGCTCTTCGCTGCAACCCCGAACCCCAACGGCACATCCGCCATGGAGTACACCACCACCCCATCATTCACCTGAATATTCTCCGTAATCCTCCCCACCCCACCTTTCAACACACTGTTCCCATACAAAAAGCTCATTTCAGATGTAGGCTTCAGCCACACCTTGTGCTTGGCACTTGCAGCCAGCAAATTCAACCCCTGAATCGTCAAGTGAAATTTATCACTCTTGGTGAATTTTCCAATCTGGGTTCCCATCGAGACCAATTTTTCGCGCTTGATGTTGGTGGCGCGTTTGACTAACGACTCCGATACGTAGTAGACTCGGTTCTTCTGGAGGCGGAAGCAGTAGCGTCCCGGATTCAGGTCGGGTCCTTCATGAGACGGGTTCTCCACTACAATTTTCTGCAGATTGTTTCCCACAAAGTTGTGTAGCTTACCGAAAACTAGGGTCGTCTCCTTCTCGTCCAGCGGCCTCATGGTGGCTATGTGTATGTTCACCCTCTCTGTCTCTAACCACCAATATGGGAACTGGGCTCTATCGTAAGATAATCGAATGGGATTTTTAGGGTAAAAAGGTGGAATAAATTGGGCTAGACATAATGCATAATGCCCAATCTAAATTAACGAACCAATTGGGCTATTGGAGCCCATAATGTCAGATCTTAATTCAGCTCGAATCGAGCCCCATTTTAGGGAGTTGGCTCGAGCTCGGGTCGACCCGTGGCTCGTACGAGACTGCCCATAATTTTTTTTTAAAAAATTTAAATCTAAAATTTTTAAAAGTGCTGCCTTTTGCAAAAGGCACCTAGATTTCTAGTAGCCTTTTGCAAAAGGCAGCAAAGCCTTTGATATTATATATTAAAAAAAAATCTAGCCAACTCGGTTCGGGCTCGGCTCGGCCCGCTAATGCCTAGGTCGAAAGCTCGGGACGAGCCTCATTTTTTTGGTCGAGCTTTGCTCGACTCGACTCGGATAAAAAAAAGCTCGATCCAAAAAAACTCGGGCTTTTTTTTTTGCTCGGGCTCGACTCAACTCGACTTGTTGACATAGCTAAGCTAGCCTACTTGGATCTTAACCTTTGTAGCACTTATGCGTCCAAGAACAACACATAATTCTACATATTAAAATCACATTTTAAAATTAACAAACTTGTTAAATTATTTCAAAATTCAAGTGTTAATTTCAATTAAATATATATAATATATAATCAATTATCCCTATCTCACCCCAGCCACCCACCCCACGACCCCGCCCCACCTCGGCCCATAAAATGAGGTACTACTGGTACAAGAGGATGAGCATACAATCCGGTAGGGATGGGCAAAACCCAACCCAACCCATCCGAACCGTCCAACCCGAACCAATCCGACCGGTTTGGGTTGGTTTTTTTATTGTTTTTACACGGGTTGGGTGGGTTGGGTGTGTAGGCGGATTGGGTTGGGTTGGGTTGGGTCATGGGTTAACTCGTCAAAACCGAATAAACACACCCAACCCGGCTCGCCTATTTAAAAATAAAAAATAAAATAAGTAAATTCTTGTTTTTGTTCATTTACTAAGTTGTAGATAGAAAGTTGATGATGTTTCTAAT
>CAIGRF010014064.1:3676-14835 GCA_903798235.1 Fraxinus ornus | reverse complement strand
TTTTATAACACCACTTTTGATTTTAACATAAATAAAACTGAATCAAAGTTAATCTAATTGCATGCATACAGAACACAAAATAAGCATGTCTACTTAAAAATACACACAAGATCTTAAGGAAAAAAGAGAGAGAAATGAATTATGCTTTATATTTGTGGTGTAACAATAATTTATTTAATTAAAAAATATATTAAAACTCTAATTATGTAATTTTATTTAAGGATATTTAAGTAAATAAGAAATTTGTGGTGTATTTAGTAAATTTTGTAGTGGTAATATAATTACTCTAAATGTAAATCTTTGCTTTCTTGTGATGAGCAAAGTACCGATAAAAGGAATGTTCTAAACAAAAAGGATAAAAATGATATTGATATTGATGTAATAAAAAGGATAAATATGCGAACACGTAAAGAACAATTGTAATAAAATATCGTTTACTTTAATTTTTTCGTCACTTTTTGAATGTTTGATTGTGCCCCCAACATAAAAAGTTTGTGTTCGCCCCTGCACACGCATTCATTGTCCATCGAAAACTAGAGAGATAAAATGAATAGATACATCTATAGATGTATACATATTTTTCTCCATTGAGTATTTATTTCAAGCACAGAAGCAAAGTGATCTACAAAACGAGGAGATATTTTGTGAGAGTAATGCAGTATTAATGACCTAAACCTAGGGGAAGATTGAATTATTTTTATGGAGTAAAATAGCTCCAATTTTACTTATTTTTCTTATTATTATTATTTTTTTATGTTGAGGTAAATATTTGATTTATAGGATTTCCAAAAGCAGGGATTTGAATTTTTTGGATAAGGTCTGCAGATTTGATTAATCCGTCTTTGGTTATGTATTTTGTGATTTTATGGAAAAAAATATTCATTTCCGAATGTATTTCCAATTGGGGGCATCTTTTTCTTGTCATTTGTTTTTAGAATATAGTATAATATTATTGTGCATAATATGAATTTTGAATTTTCTGTTTGTGATTTTGGGTTGGAGATGATAGAGAGAAGCACTTTATTTAATTATTTATCAATTACATAAACATTACATCACCAATTGTTTAATTAACAAAAAAATTACATCTTTATTAATAATAAATTAATTTTTAAACAAAACTATTAAATATAAATTAAGCAAATTTGCATTGCACGTTGTTTGCACCTAGTATGATAATAAACCCCTGTTTAGTACACATTAAAATCTTAATTCTCATTCTTCTACTTATTTTCAACAACACATTCTTCAATAAAATAATATTTTTCATCACATCAATAACTTTTCCTTCTTTTTCAACCACACATTCTCCATTAATTTACTTTTTTCATAATACATTCTTTCAAAATTAATGTGGCTCAAACACACCCTAAGTAAAACTGAGGATGCCCTTTTTATTTATTGTATATATACACACGAATTATTCTTGATGCAAGGGGGAACATTGGCACATGGGGGTAAATTTTTTTACTTTTTTTTATTGAGGTGGGTAAGTGTAATTCATATACACACCTCGGTTTTTTCCTCTTTCTTGGGATTCTATGCCAATATTTTCGAATAAATCTGTAGAAATGAAAGCACATTTGGTTTTAGATTAGCGTGTATTTTCAAAATCGAAGCAAGTATCGTTGGATTCATCTTAGCCCCTGTTTAGTACACATTAAAATTTTCATTTTTATTATTCTAGTCATTTTCAACCACATATTCTTCAATAAAATAATATTTTTCATCATATCAATAACTCTTCTTCTTTTTCAACCACACATTCGCCATCAATCTAATATTTCAGAATACATTCTTTCAAAATAATGTGGCTCAAACATACCTTTAATCTTAAAAGGTGATCTCCAGCTCTTATATTTTTCTTTCATCATTCAATAATCAAATTTTCATTGCGTCTCTAAAAAATAAATAAAATAAAAATTGTTGTTTCATTTGTTAGGTTTCGCTTCATCAACAGTGAATCAAGCTGTAACCTGAGTATTTTAGTGTTTGCTATAATCCTCTCGCCACATTTCCACATTGCTATATGAGATTTGGAGTTTTCAATCAGAGATACTTTTCCTTTTTGGAATAAAAATAATGGTTTCTCTTATTTTCATATACTCAGTGATGGATACAACATTTTAAGTCAGCACGGGCTGTCATTGATCGTCGATAATGGCCAGCAATAAAATATTAAGAGCTCTGTTTGATGTCCATTTTTTGCAAAAAAAATGCATTTTGAAATGGTGATTTGATGGAGAACGTGTGGTTAAAAATAAAGAAATGTTTTGCATTTGAATGTAATATTATTTTATTGAAAAATGTGTGGTTGAAAAGAATAGAAAAAAATGTATTTTGAAAAGAGGGAAATCAAACAAGGTCTAAAATTTAAATATAGTAATTATTTTGTTCAAATTGAACGTATATAATTCTGTTGTACAAATTAGCAACATTCACCAAATGGTATTGTGACCAAGTTTTGTATAATTCAAAGGAAAAACATGGGTTCAAAATTTTAAAATTGATAAAATTTAACATATATTATTCTAGTAAATTTAGTGTCAAAGTTCAATAAGTGCCATAATAGTCAAGCCTTCAACATTCGTAAGGAAAATTCACATGTTCGAATTTGACAAATGAAGAGCATGGGTTAGAATTTTTACAATTGCATTAAAACGACTGAAATGTAACATATATTATTCTGGTAAGTTTAGCATCAAAGTTCATTAAGTTTCATAATGGTCAAGTCTCAATAATTCTAAGAAGAGGTAACATGTTTGATTCTTCTTTCTTTTGCGTTAATTTTCGTAAAAATTGTACAACTAAAAAAATTCCACAGTAAATTGGTTGAGAAGGGGTTCGAAACTGGGAACTCCAGCATGAATATACAAGTTCTAACCAGCTCAACTACAAGAAATGTTTGAAAATAAAATGAATTACCAGTTATATAGTCTAAAAAGTTTATCTATTGTCAACAAAAAAATGGTTCCTGACGGATCCAGCACGCACGGCCACCGGGGCTCATCGGGTGCTAGATTTGCCACTGCATATACTTTGTTTATATAGAATCTTCATTAGTAATCTGGTAAAAGATTTAATGTCTATCATATACCGAATCCACTGTAAATAATTATTTGTTAAGTGTTGTTTAGGAAGTGAATAATCTTCATTGATTAATTTTCTTTGTTTTTTTGGTAACCAATTTTAGGAACAAAGATTCCAAGGATCAAAGTGTTTATCAGGACTCTACGACTCTCAAGAGTTCAAAACTTTTCTCTTTGCCTGCTTTACTTGCCAAATGTATTGACTTGTTCGAGTTTGATATTTGTAAGTGATGATCCCAACATTGGTAGGAGCTCGAGCACTGTACCCGAGAAGGATTTTTCCAATTTGGCCTCAACGCCTCTTGACCTCCTCGGCCCACTAGGTCTTCATCAAAACTCTTTGACTCATTAGGACTCTCCCACGTATAAGGGCTTATCCAAACCTAAGAAAGATAGAGTCCCGCTGTTAATATGTTACCTCATTATGAGAGGATTCTACCGTAAGGGTCCCATCTTTATCCAATCACATGGGTAATATAAAACCAACTAAGTTGCAACTTCCAATCACGTTAGAACTCCATGGGATTTCAACATTGTAATCCTACTAGGAATGTATTACCTATCTCTATAGATACATCATTTCAATTCATTATCAAGGTACATTTTTACACAATTCTCAGCATATATTTTTCGCAAATTCTCTCTCTGACTTAAGTATCGGAGGGGTGACGAGGATACACGTCGACACTTTTGTATTAGGTACCGAAAGATCTCGTTCGTGCTCATTCTCAGTCGTCAAGCTCCACATCAACATGTACGATTTTTGATAGCATCATTGGCACCGTCTATGTGAAGCGTTACCAAAAGCCATGGTCAACACACCTTCAAGTCTTCCTCCAGTAAGCTCATCCGTACCAGACCACCTATTACGAAACCGTTAGCTCATCAAGAAGAATCATTTGCAGTACCCACCACCCAACCACATGTGGTTAATTCCGGTACCTTCGAAGAACTTCGTCAACAAGTTACAATGTTAACTCAATTACTATGCCAAAGGAATGTCCATCTGGGAGGAACATCCACTAGAATCGACAGTAGGACAACTAGGAGGGTTTATGACTGATGCTCGAGTTCAGGATAATCGCGAAGTTCATGATAATGGTGGATCCGGGGCCTCAGGTGTACCCCAAGTGGCTTCGACCTTGAGGTTGGTCACCATGGACTCAAGCGACTAGCCAAGATCATACATGATGGAATTACTACTGGATTGCAAAAGAATACCCAAGGAATGATAGGATTTATACCTAATACCCATTTCATACCGGAAGTGCTATCCTATCTTCTCCCAGGCATGTTTAAACTCCCCCGAATGAAAGAGTATGATGGAACAATTGACCCTATCAACCATCTCAACGTATATACAGACATCATGAATCTACAGGTGGCACCAGATCCCGTGATGTGTAAGGCTTTTCCACAAACTTTGACCAACGTCTCCAAGGATTGGTTCTCTACCCTAGAGGCAAACTCCATTGCTTCATTCTCTGACTTGGCTGACAAGTTTTTCGCTTTCTTTACCAGTAGTAAGGGCATCAAGAGGACTGTCGTATCCCTCATACAGCTCAAGTAAGGATCGAACAAATCCCTATATAATTTCATAACATGGTTCAATTAGGAAAGACTTCAGATACCCGACCTTCACATAACATCAGCTATCTCCGCCGTCACGTATGCTATAAGAGTTGAGCCTCCAAGATGTCTCTCTACAAAAACCCGTTGAAGTTATTGACCGAGCTAGTTACCCAAGCCAGAAAACATATTAATATGGAGGAAACACTTAACCCGAAAAGTAATCCTCACATGACCTCGGAGAAACCCGAACACAAAAGGCAACATGATTTCAATCCTTGCCTGGAAGCTTACAGGAACAAGCAAAGGCAGGAGACGTAGCCGTCGTCACTAACTCGACTGAACACTTCCAGGTCTAACATTTTGATGGGGATCAATGATATGAAGGAGCTTAAATGACCTTCGAGGATGCAGTCCCCTCTTAATACTCGGAACATGAGCAAGTATTGTGATTATCATCGGGATCATGGATATACAATGAAAAACTACAAAGCACTCCAACAAGAGATTAAGGCTCTGATAACAAGAGGATTTCTAAGCTCATACGTTAGTCATGACAAGCGCCTGAAGAATGATCGAGACAAGGGAAAAGATCCAGAAGGAAGAGTGAATGACAAGCCTACGACATGAACCATTAACATTATTGTTGGGGAATAGCATAAGGAGGAGACTCGAACAGTGGGTGTAAGCAGTTTGTCGGTAGTATAGCCCGAGCATAAGGATGATGCCTGGTAACATGGGAGAAATTACATTCGGCACAGGATTAGGAAGGCTTGTCACATCCACACGATGATGCCTTGGTCATAACAGCGATCATATATAATTTTGAGGTAAAGATGATATTGGTTGATAATGGGAGCGCGTCCTACATACTTTCACATGAGGCATACTCTAGGATGGGGATTTCAACATAATAACTCAAAGTCGTTAAAACCCCACTTCAAGGATTTGGAGGTGGTACGATCATTCCGAAAGGAGTCGTCAATCTTCCACTTACATTGGGATCGAATCATGTTACGTTTTTTATTTCGCAAGTGTACGATATCATAAAAGTAATAAAGTGGACCTTTGAGTCCGAATTATTGTTCCCACGATGACTATATTTGAGACTTAATCTACTTTTTCTAACTCTTATTTGATGAATGTAAACAAATAAAATGGTAATATTTGTTAATAATTTTTTTACTTGTGAACTAACTATACTAAAACTAATGGAAAGTGTAAAAAGATTTCAAACATTGATTTATAAAATATTCAAATACGTAATGAATATTAGGGCAAAACGAATTCAACTAATGATCACCTCAATTCTTAGTTCTAGATTCTAGTCGAATGTAGTGTTCGGTTGAATCCTTCTTTTGTATTCAATTTACCCTTCTCAAGTTCTCATTGAGCATATTTAACTAATTCGATTCTATATCTCTATGCAAATTACCCTTAGTTAAATGAATTATAGTTCTACGAATTCCTATAACGACCGCAATAATTAGTATTGGTATCTCCACACATAGACTACTTTACCGAATTTTATTATACGGTCTAAGCCTCAAACTCACATCTCGATTCGTAAGAAATTCAAGTAATCATCAAATTATTGGTCAGATAATTCAAAGCATTAAACTCATAACAAAATCATCACATAAAAGAATATGCTACAGAAATCTTTGAATTATAGAATCAATTATCGCAAAAGACACATTATTTGCCCTAATTTAGAGTTTAGTTACATATAATGTAAAAGAAAAATTAATTAAATATTTTTGAGTACATCACCGGATTAACTGAATAAAGATATGGAAAAGAATCAACTCTTGTACCAAGATATTCTTTCGTTTCCAATCTTTACTTTAAACCTGAATCCTGTGATGAATTTCTTCTCTTGATTTGACTCTTCGATCTCTCGTTGCATTTCTCTTTTTTCAATGTGTGGAACTCCTCAAAAAAAAGCATCTATTTTCAACAATCCAAATCATAACAAAACTACGATAGCAAATCACGCCCACAACTTTAGAAGCCCTAACATAAACTCTCATTTTTCAAATATTTGACGTTTGCCTACCATTGCTGAACAAAATACGATTCCCAATCACAAATTACTAGTTGTCTTTTGCTTGTTAATGTGTTAATTTCTACCCGAATAACCTCTTTCTCTCTTGATAAGTTTTAGATTCCCATTCAATTCATTTTTTTCATTGTTCTTTCTTTTATTTGTTGTTTTTGAACTTATTATACACTTGTGAGTTGTGATTTGGATTAAAAAAAAAAATGACTGTTTGTATGTCTGGATGATTAATGAATTTGTTTGTGATTTAGAAAGAACAAATGATAGAGCATATTGATTGTATGAAAATGTTAAAGTTCCCTAACTAGTACTACTACATTCTACTTTCTTAAAGTTGTTAGAGAATAAATCAATTTTTAATAATCCTGAACTTTATCATTCTTTGTACATTTAAACAAATCATGTCCAGTCCTTATTTTTCATCTCACTAGTAGGACGAAAGGAGTTTTAACCAAACTATTACAGTACCAGTAGGTGGAACAAAGATGATTGCGCTAACAACAATTACCAATCAAATACCAAAGTAAACCAATAAAAATATCAAACTAATGTATATGGAAAAAAGCAAGATGATATTTATAGAGTTTGCAAGATCATTTGTATTATCAATGATCAAAACTTCAAGAATCCAACCCCTTTCCAGTTATAAGGAGGGCTTATTTATAGTGCTTCGACGACGTGGTGTCCGTTGGATCAGAACCATGTTGCATCATTTCCTTGACTGAGGCTTCACATCACTGTCTATCATACAATAAATACATTGACAATGGGTCGGCCGCCCTATACAATAGGCTGACACATCTGACATTTTCTATTACAAACGTTACATCTATCATTTCTAAAGATTGTCTAAGGATCTTGTAAGAGACAACTTCAGTTTCATGAGTTTTAGGTGAATTAAGAGCCTCAGAGGAATCTTATTGCTGGTCCACTGTGCCAAGAGCTTTGGCTCCTTCCATTTCTTTATGTAGTTCTTCGGATTTACACACTTCAGTCGTTTAGGCAGTGCATCGGCATAAGAGCTCCAATCATTCATATGATTTCTTTATCTTTAACCATTGGGTCTTTGTTGATTTTTCTGCTCACGTAGGTTGTTACGTGACTCTTTGACTTGAGCCTCGGTGACGAGGCATAACAAAAATAATTTAAGCTCTCAATGATTATTTATATAACATTCTAAACAAATATTTAAATGGACGTCAATAAAAACAATCTCAATCCACATAATTAATTTTTATCTTTATTTCCTATATTTTGCCAACTCAATTTATTATTTGTTTATATTTTACTTTTGTAGCGAGAAAAAAACATATTGTAAAATTCACCAACTTCAAATGTATATATTACTTAATAATACATTAGCATAAAATTCTTCAATTTTATTGAATAATCAAATTTTATGAAATAAAATGTAATATAACAATTTTTCAAAGTTTCAAACCCAATGTGTTCTCCAGTTTTCTATGTTGAGAAACAAATTTTCAAAATGACAAGGTAAATGTTTTTTTTAACAATCTTAAAACAGATCCTCAAATCAGAAAATTGAAAATGAACTCAAAACTCAAACTTAAAATATAAGCATAAACCAAACAAGCGCTTATGTTTTCTAAGCCGCATAGAAGTCGACACCCTCTTACCCCAAAACCAATCCAGTGTAAAGCCTATTGAATTTTAATCTAAGAATGACTTACAACTTGACATAAATGCAAATTGGTATTATAAGGATCACCTCTATTGCACGGACACTTCAACTAGGATATTGTGTCTGTATCCAACAAGTGTCGAATACCAACATTCCTTGAACACTCTACCACAATCATATTTCTTTTTTTATTAGAAATATTTTATATTTTTTTACTCAAAATTATTAGTAAATAACAAATATATACTCATATTTTTCAACAAGAAAAATTAACAAGTATAAAACAATTTATATTATATAAATAAAAAATTTAAAAAGATTTAATCGACATGTCAGCTACATGTCGATGTCAGTATTTTTTTTTTTTTGAAAAATCGCATACTAACGTATTCCACAAGACATGTGTCTGTGTTGGTGCATTATAGAGGATTACAATGTTGACCAAATAAACGAATTTTACAATGAGAAACATCAAAATGCATTTTACAATTTTAGTATTGTTCATGTTTCTGTTTTCTGATAATGTATTATGGGAAGGGACAAACAAATGACACTTATTTCTATTCCACGAGAAGAAAACCAGAAATTTTTGTGGAGTACCATAAGCAGAAGGAGAAAGAGAAGCTGCAGGTATCTAATTTTACAAGAGCAGGAGCATAAACTAGAGCGACTTTGATTGCTTTATACATTTTCAGAAATGTTCTGGGAATAAAAGAAGAAAATCATAACGCAACCTTGAAGCGATCTAATTTCTTTTTGGTTTGTCACCTCTTTAATTAGTTGTCAACAAAATAGGCTACTTCTCAGACTATCTTCTGTTTTAACTATAGAAGTATATTTTATTTGGAAAACGCCCCCCCAATAGGGGGAGCACATGTGTCCATTATAGACACCATTATGTGTACCATAATGTACACATAGCACAACCCATTTTATTTTGAGCAAATTTCAGAAACTCTCCATAGGTTATGAGACAACCACCCTCTTAAATTTTGAAAACCTTCCTTCACAGCATAATTATCCCATTGCATCCTTCTCTCTTATGTTATACTTATATACATATGATTATATTTGCTTTCTTACTTTTTTAAGTATTAATTTAGACAAAAAAACTTGTTTTAGTTTTAAAATTTTATCTTTTGTATGAAGTTTTAATCTTAATCATATTTTTGTGAATATAACTAAAATTAATCTAATATATTTAGCTCCTATTTGGTGTAGATTAAATTCTATTAAAAATTTCAAGTCAAAGTCAATAATAAATTCTAACCACACGTTTAATTGTATCAACAACTTTTCAATCACATATTTCATCAACTTTTATTAAGATTTACTAAAAATTAGAGGGTTAATAAAACTAAAAAGAAACTAAGATTCAAAAATCTTATGCCAATTTTTTTTACATTTTAATATAATAAAATATATATTTAATTTTCTTAACTTAGTATAGTATAAATGTATAAATAATTAAAGAAAATGCTACTAAATCAAGTAATTTAAAACGTTTAATGAGTTTTCAGTTAGCCTTGTTAAATTAATTTATAACATTTATTTATGTTGACTTGTTAATTATTTGCCCGATCGTATTTGAAAAATATCAAATTTTATAATTTTATAAATTTTATAAAAATATTCNTCAGTTTTCGGAAGGTGGACCTAAAGAACTTGACTTTGGGGATTTTTGCAATGCTTATATCCAGAATTGGGAGATTGTGATTGGTGATATTATCTCTCACTCGGGATCCAAATCGACAGTGACTTCAGATGACGAAGTTGTATAGCCAGTTGTGGCAAATGCTAATGAAGACGAAGAGAAAGATCGAGAGGAAGACTCAGAAGAAGACCAAGAGTGAAACAAGTAGAGATTATAGAGATACCCATATATATATATATATAATAAAATTTATAATGAAAAGTATGAAAAAGCTTTTTAACTAAAACGGTTTCAACTAAATCTAAATGAAAAGTATGAAAAAGCTTATCTAAAGAAATAAGAAAAGGAAAATGCATAGTTTGAATATAATAATATAACAATTTTAAAATACAATCGAGAGGTAAAATAGAAAATGTATATTTACTTTTAGTTGACAAAGGGGGTCTATTGCAAAAGGTAAATCTCAAGGAAGGTTTATATAAAATGTTTTAAAAGGGGGGGATGTCAAGCATTATGGGAGGTTTATGTCATTCGCTCTTTTATTTATTTTTCAAATTAGCATTATATTCTCATTACTATGTACATCTTTTTTACCGGATGACAAATGTAGATCAAGGATTGCAAGAATTAGTGGTGTGCCTCATTCTTTAAACCTGAACAAATTGTTTGAAACCAATAATATTGTTTTAAATTCATTGCAAAAATGATAAACTCAGTTTGCAAAATGGTTTTAAATTTCGAAGAAACAGAGGGCTTTCCCTAATTAATCAAGGAAAAGGGGATAAATTTATATATATGCATACTATTTAGCCCTTGTTTGATGGTCATTATTTTGAGAAAAAGTAGGAAAGACTTTTGGATTTACATGTAAAATATTTTATTGGAATAATTGTAGCAAAGCCCCAATCATTTGAAATACTAGCAGACTTTTTTCAAACATTTGATTTGTTGCAATCGTCACCCATAACATTTCCAAACGTTGCACGTGATGCCCTTTTGGATGGTTTCTGTCAAAGATACCGTCAGTTGACTCAAGAAATTAAAGTGTGACCATTTCTAACCAATTAAATCAGGGTAAAATGGTAATTTTATAATATTGCCATATAAAGTTTAATTCAAAAAATTAAAAAAAAAAAAAAAAAA
>CAIGRF010014050.1:0-10494 GCA_903798235.1 Fraxinus ornus | reverse complement strand
TCCTAACAAACTCGAACTCTCATTTAGAAAGTTATATAGAAGTTCTCATTTTGATAATTTGTGCAATTTTCGACGTTCGATTTGGCTTGGCGTTTCTGGATTTCGTTTTTGATTGGAAAATTATAACTGGTGTAGGATGGGAGTTCCGGCGTTTTACCGGTGGTTGGCGGAGAAGTATCCTATGGTGGTTGTGGATGTGATAGAGGAAGAGTCGGTGGTTATCGAAGGCGTTAAGATCCCGCTGGATACGAGTAAACCGAATCCGAACAACATTGAGTACGATAATTTGTATCTGGATATGAACAATATTATTCACCCCTGCTTTCACCCTGAAGACCGCGTAAGTTTCCTTGTGAATTTTTTGGTCTTAGTTATGGTTTTCTTTTGAGTTTTTTGATGAATTAGGTTTATCTTTATTTCGAGATTTAATTGCCCGCCGTTTTGTTATAGCGGGAAACCAGTAGGTGTGGAAATTAAATGGAACTTAAACGTTGGGATTTCGTTGACTGGAAATATGCAAATTAAATAAAACTTTGATTTTTGTGCTTCAGGATTTTTGCTGTTTGAATTTTGGAAAGTAGTTTATTATTATAAGTTATTCATCATAAAAAGTGGGAAAAAAATGATGGTTGTTAATTGAATACCATGGAAGCTGTTATTATAGAATTGTGAGGTATTATAGGATGATGGGAGAATACTTGATTAGTACATGATATTTCTATTTAAACTGGTTCAAGAATCTTGGCATGCTATAAATTTCCCTTCCATCACTCCATGTGCATGCAATTTCTGTGAAACTACCGAATCTATTAGGCTAGTTTCTTTGTTTCTTACTGTCATTAATCTGAAGAATTTGTGTATGTCCACATTCTTCCGTTACAAGTATATAACATTATATGCACAAGCATCTAGTGATTCTCATGTGTGAATGTTTGATTTGGGAAGTCCGTCTTCTTGAATAGGCATCACGAACTGCGATGGCTGCTGAAGTTTTATTGTTTAAGTTTCCCCATTTTCAGTGTATTGGCTTAAGCAGATTGCACATTTTATGTTTCTCTAATCATCAAAGTCATAGTTTTATAGTCGAGATTCATATCTTATCTTATATTCACATAGTGAATCGTATTGTATTGTAAGAAATGGTTAAAAAATTAAAGACACATTCTTACACAATCTTTTGAGAAAATAATTTATTCTAAGTAAAAATTGAAGTATCATTTGACTTAAATGATGAGGTGCTCGTGTTCATGGCAAGAAATATCAGTGGATTTACTTGTATTGAATAATCCAGAAGGTTCCTAGGTTTTTGTCTGATCAGTCATATTCTTTGATGGAGAAGAGAGAATTTTGTTACATTTTCTGAGTTTGAAGTGAAAAGGTATAACAAAAAAAACTCATTGTGAAGAGTTTGTCATTGCTAGAATGTATAGCAACTTCTGGAGCAAAAGAGAATTGTTAAAAGAGCTAAAAACATTGAAAAACGACACTTAAAATTCAACTTTTAGTCAGTTGGGCCTGACTGCTAATCCACATCTATGCTATAATCTATGACATATCCTAAGAGACGTACTGTATAACTTATGCATTTCATAGTAGCTATGACCAGAACCATTTTAATTTGCAGTACTGCATCTCTTCATTGGAATCTTTTCAAATCATATGATGTTGGAAAATATGCTGGGAACATTAGTTTTGCCTTCCCCTAATTTGTAAATTAACTTACCTGATGATTTGATTTGATCTAACAATTGATTCTCGAAGTTTATTTATACGCAAGTCATTGTAGTAATTCATGTAATTGATTCATTGTTCTCTTGTTAGACGAATATAAAGTTGTCCATATTTTCTCATGCAGCCTTCTCCAACCACTTTTGATGAGGTGTTCCAATGCATGTTTGACTATGTAGATAGGCTTTTCGTGATGGTGCGTCCTCGAAAACTGCTATACATGGCTATTGGTGGGTAAAAGATTTAATTTCCCTAGTAGTAACTTCAAAATGCAAGTAGATACTGATCTGTGCACTAACTTCAAACTGGAATTGCATGGCAGATGGCGTTGCACCAAGGGCTAAGATGAATCAACAACGGTCAAGGCGATTCAGAGCAGCCAAGGATGCAGCAGAATCAGTATGCATCCGTCTTATGTATTTCCTATTGGCAAGAGTTAAAATGGCAGTCGCAAGGCATATAGGGATAGTCTGACGTGGAATATTCTTTTGTAGGCAGCCGAAGAGGAAAGGTTACGTGCGGAGTTTGAACGAGAAGGCAGGAATCTTCCACCCAAACAGGAATCACAAGTTTTTGATTCCAACGTCATTACACCCGGAACACCATTTATGGCTGTTCTATCTATTGCTCTGCAATATTACATCCATCTTAGACTAAACAATGATCCTGGATGGAAAAATATTAAGGTATTATTCCTTTCAACTCATTCCAACCGCTGTTACTCCAAATAAATCTGGTTATTGTTTTTTATCGCAAGGCACAAAAGTGAAATCGTCTATAACATCTCTAACAATGTGCAGATGCTGCATCAATTTATGCAGAATTGAACAAAACTAAATTTCTGTAAATAATTGAAATGGGACTTTCATTTTTTTGAAGGTTATACTTTCTGATGCGAATGTTCCTGGTGAAGGGGAACACAAAATCATGTCATACATCCGTCTTCAAAGGAATCTTCCTGGTTATGATCCAAATGTCCGCCATTGTCTGTATGGTTTGGTCAGCGTTCTTTTTGACAACTTCTGTTGAGTTTTCCTCTCATGCTCTTGCAAATGTTGAATGTTATCTATTGTGACATGACAGGATGCTGATTTGATCATGCTGGCTTTGGCCACCCATGAAGTCCATTTCTCAATACTTAGAGAGGTACATGCTTTGCTTTTCATTAAAGGGAAAATTGTAAATCAGTACTGAATTTTTTGTCTGTACTCACATTAATTTGATAGTCGGAAGTAAACAATTATGTTCTGTTGAAAACTTGGCATTGAGTGGGGATAGTTGAGCCTAATGTTGTCTTGCAATGTGTAGCAGTACATGGTTTTTGTGTAGTATTAGGTTTATTCTACTTAATTTTAGGTAAGTTTTGTACCTTCATCTCAATAATGTTTGTTTTCGTTAAAATTCGCGACAGGTTGTATTTACTCCTGGGCAACAAGACAAATGTTTTCTATGTGGTCAAATGGGTCACTTTGCTGCAGATTGTGAAGGAAAGGCTAAACGAAAGGCAGGGGAGTTCGATGAAAAAGGTGATAATGATGTCGTGCCCAAAAAACCATACCAGGTTAGCTTCGTATACATACAAAGAAACTTAATTAAAATTACCTTTTACATATAAATTCTTCTTAACGCTAATTTGTGCTCATTTTGCAGTTCCTCAACATTTGGACTCTTCGAGAATATATAGAATATGAGATGAGGATTCCTAATCTTCCATTTCAGATTGATTTAGAGTGTATTATTGATGATTTCATCTTCATGTGTTTCTTTGTTGGCAATGACTTTTTGCCACATATGCCTACGCTGGAGATTCGTGAGGTGTGTTTTAGAGATGCACTTCTATTGTGGTAATTTGGTAGTGTAATTTTGTGTCTCTGTGCTGCAACCTTCGACTCTGAAGTCAATTAATGTATTACATGCATGCTTACTAGACAACATAAATAAGAGATTGCCATTACAGAACATTAAAGTCCCCGAGGTTTCCCTGCTTCTATTTCTGTTTTATTATCAATATGAAATGACAAACAAGGATTTAGCTATTGATGAGCACGCTACTGAAATTTAATATGGCAACCTGTCTCCAGGAAGTATTGGGGAAAATAGAATTTTATACCAAATAAACAAGTAGAATTGTTAAGGGCGAAATTTTGGCTGAACATGGTGAACTAAGTTTCTGCTGAAAACTAATAGGGAGTGGAGGATGGGTTCATAGAGATGATGAAGTTGAATTTACTGATTTTAACTGGGGTAAAATTCTAAATGTTTTATTATAATCAGTATTACCGATGATCTCAAAGTTTTATGCATGGTATTTACTGAAACTCTTGCATAGAATATAGTGTATTTATTGTTATTATTGAACACTGTATTATTTATGTTTCACTTGCCTTTATTTTTCGTTGTTAATTCTTGTTGTGTTTGTACTCTTTCAAATTCAGGGTGCAATTAACTTGTTGATGGCTGTTTATAAGAAGGAACTCGGGGTTATGGGTGGGTATTTGTCAGATGGAAGCAAGGTATGTCATAGTATGGCTATGTAGTCATGTTATCACTTATTTTTTTACTTGACTCAGTACTTTGCAGGCTTGTTCTTATATTGTGTGTGTTGCTTCTTCATTGTTTTGCAGCCAAACATTAGCAGGGTGGAGCACTTTATTAAAGCTGTGGGATCATTTGAAGACAAAATATTTCAGAAAAGGGGTAGATTGCATCAAGTTAGTTGTACCATACCCACCTCTTCTCTCTCCCCTTCTTTCACTTTGTATTAGTAAATGCTTTATTTACTTCTTTTACCGTTCTTCCAATGAAGTGGTTCCATATCTTTTTGTGAGATTATACTCCAGTTTTGAAACCTGAGCTTGAAGTGTCTGTCGAGAATGACCTCTGTTTAGCAAGGATCATTGTTGAAGCAGTTCTTAATATTATTGCCCCACCTCGTCAATTTTTTATTGTATCTTTCAACATGACATCCAAGGGAGCTACAAGCATGAGAGAATAAAAATAGGTGTGGTAGAGGCACTGCTGTGTTGA
The DNA here is from genome assembly GCA_903798235.1 of Fraxinus ornus. Classification (NCBI taxonomy): domain Eukaryota; kingdom Viridiplantae; phylum Streptophyta; class Magnoliopsida; order Lamiales; family Oleaceae; genus Fraxinus; species Fraxinus ornus. The sequence continues at coordinate 5,739 of CAIGRF010014050.1, read as the reverse complement.
TATGTGCAGAAGAAAGTGGAGACACGTCTTCTTATTGTACTTCTTTAATTATATTGCTTCCATTTAGATATGGGCATATAAATATTCGTGATTTAACATTCATTCCTATGTGCATATCTCTATATTTACTACAGTTTATTTCCATGGCCAAATGATTACTTTTTTCTTAATGGTAAAGCAGAAAAATTTGCAGTAATTTAGAAATTGTTGATTATTGACTTTTTGATTTAACACTTTTGTTTTTTCCAGTCCTTTCACTTACATGTAAGATTTTTAGCTCATAGAGAACAGCAGCAGTACCTAACCTTGCCTTTTCTTGTTGGATGTAAAATTTAGCACGGAATGATAGCTGCTTCAGTTACTTTATATCTATTTAACAGTCATTTTGACTATGATTCTAGTTCTGTTTTACAAACCCTTTCCAGTGGATTGAAGGAATTTGCTGCCTTAATTTATAATTAATGTGCTTATCATATATATTTCTTCTTCTTTTTTAAGACTATTAGCATGTGATTATTTAGAGGATTATTCATGTAAAATGAACCTAAAATGATTATATATGACCCTGCTCTTTTTCCAGAGACAAGCAGAAAGAATTAAGCGTGAATCTCTATTAAAAAGAGGAGATGATACTGAACCTCAGGTTAAACCTCAATCTTTAGTTCCAGTTGCTCGTTTCCATGGTTCTCGTCTTGCTTCTGGTCCTTCACCTTCACCCCATCAACGGAAAGGTTCTTCAACTTCTCTTGGACACGAACAACTAGGTCAAGCTACCTCAAGTTTATCCACCATTGAAGTTCAGTGCAAGCAATCTGGAAAATTTGACAATAAACAAACCCATGCCCGGGCTCGGAAAACAGCATGTGTAGATTCAGGGGCCACTATAGGTGCTGCCATTGTCGAAGCTGAGAATAGTCTTGAAATCGAAGTATGTTTTCCTGCTTCTGAAGTGGCACTTTAATGTAATTCTGACTCCATTCTTTATGATTATCTTCAATTGGCCAAATTTATTGGTACAAGGTTTGCCAGTAGGGACTTAGGTGCATTTATAACTAGGATTACTGTTGTCTTCTTATAAAAATTATGCATCAGTTATTGTTAACATCAAAAGTTAAAGTAGTTTCTTATATATTTGTTGTTCAGGCACGTGAAAACAAAGAAGAACTGAAAGTGAAGCTTAAGGAGTTACTTCGTGAAAAGTCTGATGCATTTACTTCGGATAATCAAGAGGAAGACAAGGTTTAAACTTCACCGAACTTTCTCGTTTTCAACTTTATACAAGTTCACAATTATTACAAATTATATTTTATGGAGGAACAATGTAGAATATATAGAATGTCCTATTTTGTCTGTTTGTTCTTGTTTGTGTTCGTGCTCGTGCATGTAAAATTCCAACAGTTATCATGAAGTATAATTTTTTCTCAAATGCCATTATTTATATTCTACCTACCAGTTTTAAGATGCAGACTCTATTGCTTATGATATTTGTGGATCAGGAACTATTGATTTGTTGTAAGTGCTGAGTAAAGATGTCTGTGTATGGATCTAATTTGACAAATGTGTCCCCCAGTATAAGATTATTTGTGGGGTTGGGGGTGGATCTATTAACTTCGTATCATGACTCTGCAAAATACTGAATGAATATGTTTAACTTTGAGCAAACCGTGAAAAGGAGTGTAGTCCAGCTGATTATGTAACAGTGAATTAGTTTATTCGGGAGGCTGCTTAACGGTACCACGTTTGAAAAAATTATTCCCAGATCTCATCAAGATCATGATGTTTACCTTCACTTATCAATTTGTAACGGAATTATAGACGTACATTTGTCACTTTGCAATGTGACAGAGTGTTTTTGCTTTGGGTAGTTAATTTGCTAATGTGTCTTTTGTAGGTCAAATTGGGAGAACCAGGATGGAAAGAAAGGTATTATGAAGACAAGTTCTCTGCAAAAACTCCTGAGGAACTTGAAGCAGTACGGAGAGATGTTGTAAGATATTCAACTTCTTGTCATTTATACTGTTAATGCATGAAAAATCAAGAGGAGGCTCCATTTTAGATTAGCATCAGTTAGGCTTTTAGAGATGAAGATTAGGTGCCATTTAGATTTTAGCAGTTCATGTAATGTTTACCATGCTTATCTTATCTTATTTAAGCATCCACCTTGAAAAATGGATTTTTTTAATATGCATACTTTTCTACTCATTCAACGAAAGAGGCTTGAGCCTCAGCTCTGTAAGTAGAGTTTGACTGAAAGCTCGTATGCTGAAGTAAAAATATTCAGTAACTATTGAGTTCAATAGATGTGGCTTATTAAGTGTAGCTCTTTTTATTTAATCTTACACTTCGGTCATCTACCTAAATCTGATTAGAGGTAGGTGGCACTGTAGCAGTAATGATTTACCNATTGAGTTCAATAGATGTGGCTTATTAAGTTTAGCTCTTTTTATTTAATCTTACACTTCGGTCATCTACCTAAATCTGATTAGAGGTAGGTAGCACTGTAGCAGTAATGATTTACCAGATGTTTGATATCTCTGTAGGTTCTGAAATACACAGAAGGATTATGTTGGGTTATGCACTACTATTATGAAGGGGTTTGTTCCTGGCAATGGTAACTTTTTTCTTTCTTCTTTGGTGACATGTCCTCATTTTTTAAATAAGAAAATAATGTACTTCAGTTTTTGGTTTTGTTTTTGTTTTTGATTTATATTCTCTATTTTTTTGCTCTGCATATCTTAACTTTTCTGATAAATCAAAATCTCATTGAAGATATGATATACAGTGCTCTATATAATCCTCTGCTTAAAAAAACCTTTGGAAGCCTTATATAAGAATTGACTCCCTCAAAAGCTCTCCTACTCTTTGCCTCCAAATAGACTAAAAACATAATAACTGCTTTCCAAGTTTGTCTTTTACTCAGGTTATCCTGCCACTTCTGACTTCATATAAAAGCTTGTGCTTCAACACCTAGTAGCTGTATATTCAATGTATGCATTTTACTCTAAAGAAAATGCATATGGCTTTTGATTTTCAGTTTTCAATTTAAGGATGATGTTGGTTGTTCCAATTTTCAACTGTCATCCTTATAACCAAGTTCCTAGGATACGTAGTTTCCTTTATAACACTCTGCTTGCTTGCAGATTAAGCCATTAAGCTTAAATTTTGATATATTGTACTTGGATATTAAAATTCTATTTGGAATGTTAGATAATTTTTTCAATTCTCACACTTCTTGCCTCTTCCTCATTATTAAATCAAAACATGTCTGCACTCTTCTTGCTGATGATACAGGTTTGACTGCATCATCTATATTCTTGCAGGTTTTATCCTTACCATTATGCACCATTTGCTTCCGACCTTAAAGATCTTGGACAGTTAAACATAAGCTTTGAATTAGGGTCTCCATTTAAACCATTCAATCAATTGCTGGGTGTTTTCCCAGCTGCAAGGTTTGACTGGTTCTCTTTTATTCTGTTTTATAATTACAATTATGTCTGTTGATGCCTCTAACAAGGTTTATTTGCAGTGCCCATGCTCTACCTGATCAATATAGGAAATTGATGACAGATCCAAACTCACCTATTCTTGATTTTTATCCCACAGGTATGACTTTTTTTTTTCTTTTATTTTATGGGACGACTCGATAATGTAGCGAATATGAATATGTTAAGATGTACGAGACATAATAGAATGTTTAAGATTATAAATTAGAATACCCAACCAAATGGAGGTGACACCAATTGAGGATAAATGAAATGGCGACATCTCGTGAGGAGACATAAAGAAAGTCCTCCTTCACAAGAGCTTTGTGTGATTCGTTGCAAAGGATTTGATTCATTGGATCTTCCAGCAAATGCTGCGACGAACTATGAACTGAACTGAGTGGCAAAAAAGGATTAATGTTGATGACCCCAAATTTATTGTGAGCAATGGTTTTTTACTGTTCTTCTATGTACTGGATAAAATAACAATCTTTTTTGTTTGCTATCTTTCTTCTCAGATTTTGAAGTGGACATGAATGGCAAACGGTACTCTTGGCAGGTACAATATTGTGTTTGCTTGAACAGCGACTCATAAATTTTCTGTTATATTTGTTTATAATCTTTTGACTTCTAGGGCATTGCTAAATTGCCTTTCATCGATGAAGACCGTCTACTTGCCGAGGTCGCTAAGATTGAGCATACACTTACGGTATAGAGTTTTCTGCAATGAAATCTTAAATTCTAGGTTATTATGCAGGATGTTTATTTTATTTAACTTCTTCAGGAAGAGGAAGCACGGAGAAACAGTGTGATGTGTAACATGCTTTTTATATCATCATTTCACACGCTATCTACATATATATTTTCTCTGGATGATCGCTGTAAGCAGCTGGCTTACAAAGGACGAGCAGAGATTAAGGAACAGCTGGATCCAGGATCCAGGTTTGTGTTGCCAGGTTTACATATACTGAACAACTATGATCTGTGCTGTCAATGAGGTGTTCACATTTATTTTAGTTCAACGTCACCTCTTGGTGTGGTATACATGGTTATAAATTCATTTAGGCCCTGTTTGGTATAAATTAAAATCAAATTTTTAGTAGATTTTGATAAGAAGTCGATGAAATAAGTGGTTGAAAAGTTGTGCGCCCCATGAAATATATGGTTAAAATTAATTGTTGACTTTGACTAGAGATTAAAATCAGATTTTAATCTGAACCAAACAGGGCTTTAAATGGTAACCATGTATACCAGACCAACCATGTATACTCGTATTAGTTAGATAAGCTAATGGCTTTTAAAGTGATTCATTTAAATGGTAACCATGTATACCAGACCAACCATGTATACTCGTATTGATTAGATAAGCTAATGGCTTTTAAAGTGGGTTTCACACTAAATAATAAGTTCAAGCTTGTATGGACCTTTTTTCTGATTTTACTTCTGGCTACTGTAGTGGTGGGATGAACGGCTATATTTCCCTTTGTGCTGGGAATCCTTGCCCTCCAATTTTCAGATCTCCCGTTGAAGGGTTGGAAGATATTATGGACAATCAAGTCATGTAAGCAAGCTTCTAGACATTTTAAGACAACCTTCCCTTGGATCAATTGAAACCATCATGGATGTGAAGCTGCTCTTTTTCTGTTTCTATCTTCACCCTTTACTGTTAATTATCATATTCAGATGTGCAATATATAGGCTTCCAGATGCTCATAAGCATATTACTCAACCACCTCCAGGTGTCGTCTTCCCCAAGAAGGTAACTTAAGATGATTCAGTCTTGATTTCGAATTTCATTATCACCATAGCTGGAGATGTTATTTATTCGGGTGAAAAAACATTGTTAAGTCACATTGCTGATAAAGAAATTTTGTGTTAATCACCGAACTTTGTTCTGTTCAGAAGCTGTCACTGAAGTTTGGCAACTCTGTTCAATTCTATTAGTTTTTCTAACAGAATGTCTGATGTTGAAGACCTCTACATTGACGCTGTGCCAATTTGTTGTCTGGCACGTCATACATTCCATTAAAAAACTAATGGATTTCAACTTAGTGAAACAAATATAAAAGATGACTCCAGTGACCAATTTGAAATAAAATAAAGTTTGGCAACTAACATGAAACTTCCTTGTATGTTTGAGTGACTCAGTATTTTTGGCCATATTTAGTTGAGTGATGCTTGGTGTACATAATTTGGTGTACATAATGGTATTCATACACTCACATGGGGTGGAATCCGCTTGAATAAAATATTCGAG
>CAIGRF010014044.1:42496-56382 GCA_903798235.1 Fraxinus ornus | reverse complement strand
TTTTTTTAAACACAATGGGACCTGTCACTGCGAGAGTGTTGTCAACCAACGTTGTGAACCGGTGTTGTACAAGTAGAATATTTGTAATATATATTCAAATTTAATTTAATCACCCGTCACATTCAGCCGAAAAAATTCTCCTACTCAGAACAAAACCAAACAGGATTTTCCACCGATAAATATAAAATTCAACAGTTTCCACTCCATCGGGGTGACTAAGTTGGTGGAGCAGGTGAACGCGAAAATCGAAGATCACGAGTTCGAATACCCTGTCAACACTTCCTCGATCGAACTCGTTGCACCTCACTTGCCTAGTGCGGTTTATCTCTCCTATGTGGTTTGCGGACTACTGCACATGGAGCGAAATTTACCTAGTGCGCACTCATGGATAGCGGCTGCGAATTTCTACGTCTAACAAAAAAATAAAAATTCAACAGTTTCCTCTTTCGTTGATCTTTTTTACGCACAAAATCGAGTAGTACCCAACAAATTTAAAAGCAAGCCCAAAAGAAATTAAGAATTCAACCTAAATAAATACTCACAGATAAAAACTAAATTAAGTAACAAAAATTAATAAAGAGGGAGTAAAAATCAAAAATTGTGCGGATAAATACAAGGAATTCTGGACGGTGTGTAAACAAGTTTTCATTCAGAATGATTTTTCAGTGCTATTTTAATTTGTGAGATATTACAAAAGTTAAAAGTGTATATAATTCAAAAAATAAAAATAACCCTTATCTACTTATATAAGATCAAGTCCGAAACCAGAATATTATTTATTAAATAATAAGTTTGACTCATCCAAATTTGCATGTAAAACTAAGATTAAATAAACTAGATTAGATAAAACTCATTTGACTCCCATTAAAATTATAATTTCTTTTCTTTATCAATCACACAATTTTCATTAAAATAATATTACACGTAAATTCAAATTTTTTTTTTCCTTTTTAACCACACATTCTACAAAAAAAACATTATTCTAAAAATGATAATCTCAAATAACGTAAGCCAAACGAGGGACAACTCTAATGTGTCAAACATGACAAAGTTCTTAGTAGTTTTCTTAATATGTCCAACCTTTTGGTCATTGTTAAACAATTTATACAGTACGATTTGGAATAAAGTTGGACGTTTACCATGCAAAATTGTGCATAAAGTAGCTTATTTTATCAAAATGGGTAGTCGAACTAATGTGACTCAAACACACCCTTCAACTATCAATATGTATTCTTACGTGTATATGCATTTTGTATAGAAACTATGATCCAACATATTCTTTTTATATTTTTTATATCTTCACTTCCTCACTTCTTTCCTTTGTCTTGGTTGGTTAGAGATTAGGTTTCTCACGGTCAATATATAGAGTTCGGAAATTGTTACTTCAATCCCCTATTTCGTCAAAAATAGAAGTAAAAATCCTCTACATGTCAACATAAAAACGTGTGCTTTTTTGATAAATCGCATGTCATAAAATTTTAGTTCATCAAAGTATTGTGACCACCAACGTGGAAGATTTTAAATTTCAACATAATTAATAAAATTTTTTAACTTTTTCCTAATAAAAATTCAACTAGCTAGACTTGCCTCAATATTTTAGAGTTATAGAGTTTACCTCTTTTCAAAGTATGCATGTGACCAAATGATAGATACAAAAACACAAGGAGAAGACTAACTGTTTTTTTTTTTTTTCAAACACGTTCAACCATCAAATTCAATTGTATAATCTTCTTGGCAATTTAAAAGTAAGAGAAACAATAGTGAATGTTTATAGGTTGAAATTCGACTTTTAATCTAAGCAAGAAATGCCCTCTTAAAGATCTTTAATCGAAATATTGTACATCAAATTGAATAATAAGATTGTTCAGAGCGAAAAGCAAGCATCGATACTAAAGTATCTGGCCACAAAAGAACGTACGGTATAAAAAATTAACAAATAGCATAACAATTTTCAAAAAAGAATATTAAAGATGCAAGCATATTTTTTATGGTGTAGAAATCTATTTTGCAAAGTTTATACTCAAAATGCAATGGCTTTTCGCTCGAATACGAACTTTTTGGTCCATGTCAATCTTACCTCGAAATGCAAGTATCATCGTGATGGATTTGAGATAAGCTTTGTCACACTAACATCTTACTTGCATATAACACTTATGAGGTCAATTTATGTTGATTAGGTAAAAGATTGGTCATACGAGTTTGCGTTGAGCTCAATTGTTCTACGCAAGTGCTAATTTGAACTCACCCTGAATGTGCCCTGTCAATCACTTCACCAATTAAGTCCTCGACTTTGTGTTAGAGCTCAACCTCTGTAGGTTCATTTGACTTCCAAATTCATTCACCATCGATGTGAATGTAAGTTAACTATGAGGTATCACAAGGATGAACAACTTGCTCTAAATAAGGAAGACGTTGAAATGGTGCATGTGACATTCTGAACCATACTGGAGCTTCAAATAGTTACTACAAATGTAATGAAGGCAGACTAGGCAGTAGTCATCACGAGAGTGACCACAAGACAACAAAATATACCGATATCACACGATAATGACAAGTACCACGAAAACACGAGATATGTATCTTTTACCACCTCCTTTGTTGGCTAAATTTTGATGCATTGAATCTACATTATTGGAGGTTAAGTCTAACGTCTCTCTCTTAAACTCGTATTTTTTTCGATATTAATAAGCACTCTACCTACCTATGTGATGGTTTAACTTAAAAAAAAAAAAAAAAAAAAAAACCAGTAGTCTCTCTGCGGAGTTCATGGCAAACAAATGGAACCTCACTTGATTGTTTCTACCCTTGAACAACATATTATACGCTTTTATCCACTTTACATCAACCGTTAATCCCAACATAACTAAGTATCAAAGTATTCTCGACCACTCCATCGATCCTCATCCACCCCATTTGATCAAGTGGCCAAGCAGTCTGGCCGAAGTTTGTGGTTGNAAATAAATTTACCCATAAATATTCAATAATCACACTTGTATGTATATGTATATAGAAAATTATTTAAACTCTGTTTGGTACACATTAAAATTTTCATTATTATTCTTCTACTCATTTTCAATCATAAATACTTTAATAAAATAATATTTTCCATTACATCAAACAAAAAAAGAAAAAAAATGCATTCTTGAATTTAAAATGTGCACCTAACGGGGGTTAAAATTTCAAATTAATTTTCAAAGTGGAGTCCATAAAAATAAATAGCAATTTAAAATTAGCCATCGTCCGTCGCATCATAATTAAGTGGTATATATTTTTAAATTGGGTTATGTTACATAAACAAGCCCCTTATAGGCGTGGCGCCTGGGCTGCCCCTATTCAATGATTCAATTTACTTAGCCTTCGTTTGTTTCTCATTTTTCATTCATAAAAATGAAAAAATATGATCGTTATCCATTACATCAAGTCATCAATTTTGAATTTCTATTTCTTTTATGGGTCCAATAACGACTATATTTTTCATTCTCATTATACAATAACGAGAATTTCATTTTCATTCTACAATAACGAGAATCAAACGGAGGCTTAAAATTGAAATTAAAAGAATATAAGGACACTTTATAATTTTATTTTATAAAATTGAAATTAAAAGAATAATTTTCATTCTACAACAACGATAAATATAAGGACACTTTATAATTTTAGTTTTAAATTGAAAAGGACTAAAAGAAATGAACGTGGCCCATCACCCATGGGAGGTTTTGTTGGGCAGTTGGGGGTATAAATAGGAGTTTCATTTGCCCATTGCGCCTCACTGATTTAAAAAGCCGCCATTACTTTTTCTCTCTCAATTCTCGTTCTTGTACAATCTTAAGTTTTTACTGCATTAATCTTCTCTGTTTGGGCTTGCCATCTTCTGTAAGATTTTTTTTTTCTCATTTTAGTTTCTATGTTCATGCTGGTCTGATGCCTGACTGAATAATTACTTTTTTATTTTTCTGGGCTAAAGTATTGACGGAGGGAAAATGAAGTACGTTTTGGTGACTGGAGGAGTGGTTAGCGGTTTGGGGAAAGGAGTGACTGCAAGCAGTATTGGTCTCATCCTTAAGGCCTGTGGACTTCGTGTTACTTCCATCAAAATTGGTTAATGTTTCTCCTTCTCTTATTCTTGTTATTTTTATTTTTTTTTCATTGCGTCTCTCTCTCTCTCTCGGGAGAAGTATGAACGAAAATGTGTGAGAGTCTAAGCTCTGCGATCGAATCCCAAAATAAAAAAAGTGCATATACTTTTCCTTTTCCAGTTTAGTTGTCATATTGCTTTTTGAGAGACGATAGATTTACCCTTTAAAAGTTATTATACTGTGACAAGAGATTAGGCACTAGGCAGTGTTTGATTTATGTCCTTTTTCCATATCCTGGGGGACTTTCTCATTTTCTATTTTTCGTTACATCTCTTTTGTTTTTTCTAATTTTCTTGTATCTTTAATATCACCACCCTTTTTCGAATTTTCTTTTTGGTTTAAACTATGTTATTTTTTCATTTCTCTCTCTTTTATTTTGGTATGCAGATCCCTACTTGAATACTGATGCCGGGACAATGTCGCCTTTTGAGCATGGAGAAGTTTACGTTTTGGACGATGGAGGAGAGGTTAGAAAAGCATCCTTCAATTAAGCTTAGTTTGCTTAGATCTAAATATTTAGTTTCGTTTGAATTTAGTTTTAGTATCATTTTAATTCTGTCATTAAGCTGTGATCCATGGTTTAATTGAGGTTACGATCTTATGAAGATTGCAGCTATTTTTTTTTTCCCTATAGCATGTAGTCTTGTCTGTAAATTTTGGTGTGAAATCTTGCCAGAAGTGGCGCTTGAAAGTTGAATCTTTCTCATACACCAAGTAAATGATGACTTGATTCCAATTTTTGAAGGTGGACCTCGACCTTGGAAATTATGAGCGGTTTCTAGATATAAAATTGACGCGCGACAATAATATAACTACTGGAAAAATCTACCAGGCAAGTTTTTGGCTTATTTTTATTATTACTATCTAATCTGTGTCTGCTATGTTGAGGTCCTTAACAAGTTGGCAGATTTTGATTTGATAAATTGTAAATCTTCTTGTCTTGTTTTAGTCTGTTATTGATAAGGAGAGAAGAGGAGTTTATCTGGGAACTACAGTTCAGGTTGCGACTAACTTTTAAGTTTGCTTTTACGTTGTACCGTGTCTAATGGTGCATAATTTCATACTTCTTCTCTCCTTTAGGTTGTACCTCACATTACAGATGCCATCCAAGAGTGGATTGAACGTGTGGCTCTTATACCAGTGGATGGAAAAGAGGGTTCAGCTGATGTTTGTGTCATAGAATTGGGTGGCACTATTGGTACGAAAGGTGTTTCACACGCATTAAAATAAGTTGTCTTTAAACATTTGTTGCTTCTAAAAAAGATATTTAATCATGTAGGGGATATCGAGTCAATGCCCTTCATTGAGGCTTTGGGACAGTTCTCATATCGAGTGGGTAAGATTATATCTGTGAATCTCGACTCATAACTATATTCACTTAAATTAATTTTGTCAGAGGCTGGCAGTTGTTTTTCTTGTAGAATCAAAACACATGACATCCTTGTGTCAATAATTGTCCTTCTCAGGAGCTGGCAACTTTTGCTTGATCCACGTTAGCCTTGTGCCTGTTCTGAATGTTGTTGGTGAGCAGGTGAGGTTTTGGAGCATGAACTTACAGACTTTGCTTTATAGATATTCCTTTCTGTACAATTATTTTTAATCTTCAATATAATACAAGTACCATGGTGTTTGCATGGTCAGAAAACAAAGCCAACACAGCATAGTGTTAGAGGGCTACGAAGCCTGGGATTGACTCCAAATATTTTAGCTTGCCGCAGCACCACGGTTCTCTCTCTCTCTCTCTCCCTCTCTCTCTTCTGAAGCTGTTAACAAATTTAGTCAAAGGTTCAAGTTCACGCTCAAACGGCTCAAAAAATGACCACGCCTGACCTCATTTTGAATAACACATGAGCTTCTTAGTCAAGCTTGAGTTTGACACAATTAATTATTGAACTTATATAGTGGTAATTAAAGTATATATTATCCTTCCAGCTTAGTTGAGCTGAGCTGACTGGACAAAATACGAGCTCAAAACCAAGTTCTAGCTCAGCTAGTATAATTGTATACCAACCAGCTAGTATATAGTCGAGTTTGACACGACACGCATATTCCACTGCTTAAGTGTTAGTTCATTTTGCAGGAACTCGACGTGAATGTTATGGAAAAACTTTCCCGTTTTTGCCATGTTCCGGTATCATGAGTTTACAAAAGTTGAAATATCTTTTTTTTTTTTCCCTAAATAAAATAAAATGAGGTGCTGATATATTTCCCTTGCCCTCCAGTTAGAGAACATCATCACCATCTTTGATGTTTCCAACATTTGGCACGTGCCTTTGCTTTTGCGAGTAAGTATTTATGCTCTGATTTGGTATCATTCTAAATTTTGTTTTTTTAACAGTGCTGTGATATCTGTTATTCTTCCTATTTAGGACCAGAACGCTCATGAGGCGATTTTGAGAGCCTTGAACCTCAAAAGGTTTGTGAAAAAGTCTTAAGGTTTTTTCTGTTCAGTTTATTCTTTTAGGAGTTTGACACTATTGTTTCTATTATTTCTTGCTGTTGATGTGAAGTTATCTTATTGTATTACGCTGTAGTGAGGGTCTCAAACCTGCTTTGGGCGAATGGACATCTAGGGCTGATCTCTGCGATAAGTTGCACGAGCCTGTAGGTTCTCATCATTTCTGAATTTGGACATAATTGCTCGTTTCAAACGACATTTTCAAATTTTGTTTAGTTTGTTTACAGGTCAGAATTGCCATGGTTGGAAAGTACACTGGCCTTGCAGATTCTTACCTCTCTGTGCTGAAGGTGAACTTATTGTGTCAGATGTACTTTCAACTTAGTTTTTATTACTATCGACATGCAGCTGGCTGTAACTTATGTATAAAAAACTCTTAACTGAATTCGTATTTGTACTGTATTTTCCTCTGTATACAAAGATTATCCTTGTTTTTTATGCCCAGTGATACACATGCTTTGGGATTTGGAAAGGCTGCAACTTATAAAGATTTAAGATGTATTATTTCATTTATTTGTGTATGCATTAAAGTATTTTATTTTATTAGCTGCACTTGCCAGGAAAATGGAGGCATTTAAAAAACATCTGCGCAGTTTGTTAGCGACTTTCCTCTGCCAGAATCCTCCATTTTGTGGGCATAATTGTGGCCCATATTACATGTTGCTTTAAATGATCTTTACCACGGTTCTTTCACCACAACCGTGCAATATGTGATCCGGTGATGCCTTTACAATGTGCCAATGTCCTCTTTTCTTTAATCCCTTTTATTTTTGGGTGGAGGTTGATTTTGTAAATAAATAATGGTGGCATTGTTAAACATTTAATTTTCATAATATGTACAAGTGATATTTTGCTATTTATTGTTTGGAGTTTGCAGAGATTATAGTATGTTATTTTGAATTGCTGAATGTTTTGAAGAACTGGCATGCACCAGCAGACTAGGGCTAATGCTCATACTATAGTTTTTGAACATGCCTGTAAACTGTACAACACTAGTTCTAAGAAAGATAACCTAGTCGCTTATAGAGGTCATTGAATAGGAGTACATATCTTAAACTGAAAATAATTTGATATACTTGTCCAATCTATCACAGATGTAGATGTGTGTGCACAGAACCATCCTGGTGCACATATGTACAAAAAAGTGGCGACTTACGAAGACAATTTTGCTGCATTTGAGTAGTTTCTTAAGTATTAAACTTCAGCTGTACTTGTTATTACATTCTCAAAACTATGGGGTATTTTGGAATCTATAATGTGCTAAATACATAATTTATTCTTCTAGCCAGATTTTTTGCTAACCTCTAAAGTGGTCTTTTTTCAGTGATTTTTTTTTTCCCACTAAATTGATCAATCGGGGGTCATTGTATATTTTTTCCATCTTGGTAAATCTTTTTTTCCGATTTTGGTAATTTTCTTCAAATACACTGAGCTTGTTTATATAATTGACTGAAGATAGCTTATATAATGCTAATGCTAATGTCCATGCTTTTTCTGAAGTCATTGCTTTTTTCAATATTATTTTTTCTGCACCAAACCACTATACCGAGTTAAACCACCTTAGAGTTGGATGTGATTAATTTTACTGGTGTCCGGTATTTATGGATGGACAGCATACAATAAGTTCACAACCACTTCTTATGATCTGGTTTTGATATCTGTGAATGTAGTTGGATTTAAATAATTTTTCTGGTGGATTTTCTGAACTGGCAGCATACAATCATGTCACTCGTTTATGTATTGCTGACAATTTTGCATTCACATCCTTGTGATAGTTGTAGATGCTAGACTTTCCTGGATTCCCATATCATTTTAATATATGCATGGATGAGTCAGAGATGGTTTTGAGTGATAGCTACCATTACTAATTCATAGTTCAATCACTATTGCAGGCTCTTTTACATGCTTCTGTTGCTTGCAATCGAAAACTATGCATTAATTGGGTTCCATCCACTGACCTTGAAGATGCCACTTCAAAAGAGGTTATTTATGTACTGTAATCATTTATTATATCTCTGTACGCAGTATCTTACAATGTCAGAAATTTCCATCTTGCAGAATCCCGATGCCTATAAAAGAGCTTGGAATTCGTTGAAGGTCTGCATAGCTTACACTTCAGTATTCATGCAACCACTGATATATGCCACTTTTTTGCATTTATAATTACATGTCATAATTGTTCCTTCTGACAAATCCTTGCCTTATAGGGGGCCGATGGTGTACTAGTTCCAGGAGGATTTGGTGACAGAGGGGTGGAGGGTAAAATTCTTGCTGCAAAGTACGCCCGCGAAAACAGCATCCCTTACTTTGGAATATGTCTAGGAATGCAAATAGCTGTCATTGAGTTTGCACGATCTGTCCTTGGACTACAAGATGCAAACAGCACAGAGTTTGACCCAGACACTCAAAATCCTTGTGTTATATTTATGCCAGAGGTTCAGTGTCCTAGTATTTTTGTTTGCGGAATATTACCCATATGATACAAATTTGATTAAGCCACTTAATCTCACATTTATTTTAACAGGGTTCAAAGACCCACATGGGAGGCACCATGCGCCTTGGATCAAGGAGGACATACTTTCAGAGTACCCCAAGTACATCTGCTAAGCTGTAAGTCTATAAATTTTGGCCTTTAAGTCATCCCGGCCTATGAATAAAAAGGTGAAGAAATTATTGGAACATTCTTGTACAGCATATCAGATACACAAGCTTCTTTGCACAATCAGGTTCTTCTTGTAAATTATGCAGAGTAGAGCCATGACATGTGGCAGGATGGGTTGTTTTGGATCAATACGCTGTGGTTAGGAACATTAGTGGACTGAAATGAGAATCGATGTAAATTCTGTCTGGTTAGAGAAGTGGCCCTTGATAATATACCAATCTTTCAGAACAAACATAAACCAAGAATTATAGGATGCTTGTTAAAATGTAACATGTACAAGAATCCCATCATTTGTACCTTCCAGCATTATTCTGAAATGTGGTGTTTATAGGCATTTGTGAAGTTGAAGCAATTACAAAGCAGGATACACCATCCACTTACTGCTGTAACCTAAGTAACTCTTAGTGTCCATTGTCCTTGTACACTTGAATACGCAATTGCTTGTTCACTGAGCACAATGTTGGTAACTCACAGAAAGGATACTGCTGATATGCTGAACTAAACCTCTAATATCTAACTTGAAAATAAATTGATATTTTTGTCAGATATGGCAGCAAGAGCTTTATTGATGAGAGACATCGACACAGATATGAGGTGTGTAGAACCACCATGCTCTGGACATAATTTTCCGCAATTTCCAATATAAAGAAATTTCTGTTCCTGATAGGTATTTTATCTTAACAGCAGTTCCATAAGGGTTCATTTTTTTTAAAAAAAAAAGTTTGATCTTTTCTAGGTAAATCCGGATATGGTTCAACAACTTGAAGATGCTGGTCTCTCATTTACTGGCAAAGATGAAACTGGCGATCGCATGGAGGTAGTTCTTTTGTAATGTCACCGTGCTTTCCAATTATGATTGTGCTTTTGTGTGCTTCTGCTGTTCGTGAGGTAATTTTGCATGTCATTGCAGATCATTGAGCTACCCAGTCATCCTTACTTTATTGGTGTTCAGTTTCACCCTGAGTTTAAATCGAGACCAGGGAAGCCATCTGCTCTTTTCTTAGGTACTTTTTATTGCCATCTCAAGTTTCTGAGCATTAAAATTTTGAAGTCCTGGGTATTTATCCTCTGTAAGCTCATAGTTCCTTCTTCTCTTCTGACACCATGAAATTAAGAGTGCAGAAAGTATATGGCAATTTTGACTTCTTTTGTCCTGGTATTGATAATGATGTTAGTGGCCATACCATAGATTTTAGAATTGTTGTTAGGCTACAAGGAACAATAAAATTAGAGATGAAATTGAATTGGTCAATGTTCTTGAATTTTCATTTGCTTTTTGGAAAATGAGCCGACTGATTGTGGTTCTTCTTACATGAAATTCCCTAGATATCGAGAAAGGATTCGTAGGCATTTTTGTGAGTTGGGTGCATATGGATTGCACTTGATTGCTGGCAATTATCCTTGATAATAACATTTTTTCACAACAGGACTTGTAGCAGCGGCATGTGGCCAGCTGGATACTCTTTTGAAGAAAGGTGCGACCAAGACATGCAGAATGAGCAATGGTAACTCAGCAATAAAAGCACACCTATATGAGAATCCAACTAAGCTAGCTAATGGCTCTTTAGATGCCATTTACAGCAATGGGAATGGTTTACATGTTTGAATGATGAGTAGCTTGTGGAGGTCTGTCGAAACACATCTTATGTCCTCGTTTCGTGGGTGTGATTTATCAATTTTGCTCCTAAAACTTCTTCGTGCATAGAGATACTAGTTTGATAGGAGTTATAGCTTCTCATATTGCCATGTCCATGGGTGCAGCTGAATTCCGGTCTTTTTAACGGATCAGCTGCTGTAGTTGCAGTGCAATGTCATGGGAAATGAGTCGAGCTAGGTTTATTTTTGACGGACTAATTATTGGTTACTGACCATCCTGTGTGAGAGGTCTGCAATCCCATGGCTGAGGGATTATTAGCATGATCAGTTGAAACCAAACAAAGGTTACCTGAACCACGAGTTATGACTATTAATGAGTAATGGCTGGATTATTGTGAATTGTCAAGATTTAATTAAAATCCTAGGTCGTCATACTTGTTTCAAAAAGTTAGAGAAGAAGCCACGTTATTCTTGTTTGTTCATGAAGAAATGAAGAATACATTGATCTTGTTGAATCTTTCTTCTGAACGAACTTGTGTAGTTGTCTCAATTATCTTTATTTGTTTCCACGAGGTGTTCAACTTCTTGTTTGATTTTATCAATCCATCACTCACTTCATCAAACCTATAATGCGAAAGGGATTGACTATGTTAGGCAATAACTACTTAATCAGCTTTTGATCGATCGATTTTATTATAAAAAAAAATGCATAATTAGATCTTGAGCCAGTGTGATTATAAACAGTGAACTTAAAAACAATGGTAGTGTCGTGGTCAGGTGACTTAAGTTTTCATTTGAGAGGCCAGTGGCCTGCATGAATGGGTGTATCATGGTGGCGGCTCTAACCGGAAAGCCCTTCTAAACATGCCCTTGCTTATGGATTTTGATTTCAAAGTCTTCACCGGGATCTTTTGGCATGATTTGTACTTTGTTGCTATGGTTTTGTTGTGAATTGTGGAGATTTAGAGGAAGTCATGTTCTTGTTTTCTCAAGTAGAAACAAAGAATATATGAATTGTGAATGTGCGTGTTGTTATCAGAATAGTGTTTATTTAGGATTAACAACAATTTGTAAAAAATATAAATTTTGTAGAAAATTAAAGAACACGAAGGAATTTTTCACCACTAAGGGCCCAAATGTTCAGTTTTCGGCCTACTCATCCGTTAAATATCTACAAGTAGATTACGCTCGATTCCACAATCAATTCACCAAAAAATAATACAAAAATGTGCCAGTCATGTTTCAAAAACTCGATTTTTGTAAGTGGACCGGAACACAAAAGCATATGTAACCAAAAAACAAGGATCGGGACCAAATGAATAGCGAGGCACCAGGCCTAAATCCACAATCTCCACCTTGTTGAACTATTCATGGATCATCCAAGTAGAATCTAAACGCTACTAACAAGTTTCATTTGCTTTAACAACCTGTAAAAACAAAATAAATGAAGTTAGTTTAGATTCAAAACAAAAATTAGTAAAACAGATTACCTTCATGTAATGTTCAGAATTGTCAAATAATTCCTGAACTTTTTCAAAGGCAGAATCTTAGTACCAATATCAGAATGACTGTACTCAGTTGGAATTTTTACTAGATTCTACTTAAATGACTAAAAATAGAATTATCTTTTTTTCCGTTCTTTCGTCCTCTCAGTTCTCTAAAGTTTTTGAAGTTTGAAAGAATTGTGGGCTATTGAATCTGGACTGTAGGTTTTATTTAAAAAAAAGGAAAAAAAAAAATTGGACATCCTTAAAATATGGGCCTGATGCGAGCCTAGGCACGCCTAGACGAGCATTAAACGGTCAACAACAACGTTGACCGCTTAATTTCCGCTTAGACTAGGCGAGCATTAAGCGGTCAACAACAACGTTTTCCGTTTAGGCTCAAGACGAAGCGTTTTCATCACGCTTCGCGTCTAAGCGCGCTTTTTAGAACACTGGTTATACACAATAACGTCACGAGTCACAATAACTCAGTACGACTAAACAGTGAATCAAGAAAACAACAGAACTTGGAGTGAGTCAACCTAACTCACCAGCACCCAGGACGAGTTTTAAGATACCATACCAACTTAGTGGTAAGGGAAGAGTCAAATTGCCAAAAAAACTCAGTAAGAAATAGAGTCCCTCAGATCAAAGGTGAATAAAAAAGTTTTCCTTAAAAATGTTCAAGAACAGAAGCAGATTTAATACCAATTCTTTCGGATCCTTTAAAAACCACCAAATCTTTGACAAAATTAACAAATCTACAAAGGAACGCGAACTAGGTTTCAATAAATCAAACCCTAATGCCCGAGAGACAGTTTCAAGCTCCGATACCACCTACTGGTTTCAAAATCGTATTTATTCAGGATTAACAACAATAATTTGTAGAAAATATAAATTTTGCAGAAAGTTAAAGAACATGATGGAATTTTTTGCCACTAAGGGCCCGAATGATCAGCTTTCGGCCTACTCACTCGTTGAGCATCTACAAGCAAGAAATAATACAAATATATGAAGAAATCAGAGATTTCTTTAAGTGTTCTTTCGCATATCTTTTTAACACAAATCTCAAGTAATCTATACAATTTTTCTCATGGATCAATCATAATCAAAACTCTAACAATTACGGTGAGAACGCCTCGAAGATAACAGAGAAACAATCAAACTAGAAAACCCTAAGATCAAATCACTTAGAAAAGCATCAAGCCCATACAAATGGTCACAAATCAAAATCACAGATCTAATGGTCACAATTGCACCAAATGAATGGTCCAGATCAAAGTATTCCAATAGCCAAAGTCTTGTAACAAAAACACGATTTTCGTAAGTGGACCAGAACCCGGAAGCATATGTAATTAGCCCAAGTGAAAACGGTCCACCAAAAAAAAGAAGAGGAAATTACATAATATCAGTTATTTCAACTTTAGAGTGCAAATATCAGGTGAGAAGATTTTTTAATTAAAAATCAGGTATTGATTTAAAAATTAAATATTATTCCCACCCTACCTAATCCCAAACCCTAAATCATTTTTCATCTACCTCTCATTCTC
>CAIGRF010014044.1:18755-30180 GCA_903798235.1 Fraxinus ornus | reverse complement strand
CTATGCTTCCAGGTGCCTCGACTATGAGGGAGCTGGAAGTGCATTTCAACGAG
Source organism: Fraxinus ornus (assembly GCA_903798235.1). Classification (NCBI taxonomy): domain Eukaryota; kingdom Viridiplantae; phylum Streptophyta; class Magnoliopsida; order Lamiales; family Oleaceae; genus Fraxinus; species Fraxinus ornus. The sequence goes on along the minus strand of CAIGRF010014044.1, from coordinate 30,127 downwards.
CAGTTATCACCAGGTTGTGGGCTACCTGATGATTTCTTGGACTTCTTCACTACTATTGCACTAGAAGCTTTAGTATTGGAGGATTTTGGCGTCAAGATCAGCTTTTCAACGCTCGAGTTCAAAACATTTGAATCGTTACTTCTCTTGATAGCAGGCAGTCTTGGTGATTTCAGCTTAGGAGATAGCGGAGGAGTGGCAGTCGATGAGGGCAGCCTAACTTTGGCAGCAGTCGTCTTTTTTAGCAGCGAGTTTGGTCTTTCCAATAAAGGAACACGATTAATGTTGGGTTGAAGAACTCGTCGCTTATTCACACTAGTTGGCGAGATGATACCGTCGCCATTACAATTATCTTGCAGTTTAGACTTTGAGCTACACATCCTCTCTGGTGCAGCAATCTATCGAAACAAAAAACGTATGCCAAGAAGACAGAGAAATGAGGTTCGACAAGGCAATGAAAAAGGGCTAAAAGACTTAATTAAGAATGGATGGATAAATGATACATATATAAAAGGAATGGGTAGGGTAGGGTCAGGATTGTGGAAGTGACCACATGGAGGGGAAGCCGTCTGCCATACACACACAAAGACATGCACCCTCTTGTCAAGGGCACTATTTAAGGGATTTAGAATGTTGTCCTATACATATATGCATGTTATGTGTGTACAGTGTATATATTAATTCAGATCTGATCTTCAGTCCACAGTGTGCAGGATAAAAACTTTTAACCGCTGACGTGATAAAATAACCTTACTTATGATTCTCTGCAACAGTTATACATTTAAAGAACTATACTTACTGTTATCTCTACCACATGAACAGTTGGGAGTTTTTATCCTGTCCATTGCAGGTAGGATATCAATTATATATATTAATTTTATGATTAATCATGTATACTCCACCCACCCCCTCTGCTAGGCTACTATTGGACCCTTCTTAGTTCTTCCCCTATGACCCTATCCTATTTCGCTTTACTGCTGCTTCATTGCCAACTCAATTGGTGGAGTGTGGGTGAAGGTTTTGGGTTCAGAAAAGGACTAATCAATATTGCTCTTTGCTTTGCAGTTGTCTCAAACCCTCTCTTTAACTTTTTTAAATGTTTGATTAGTTAGTATTTCATAGTTAATTTGCTGCAGTTTATTAGTTGGAACTAATCAAACAAAAAGTGACGACAACTCCATAAAAAAATTCTTTTTATTACGGTATTATTTAATTGCAGTCTAATTCTTTTTTTTTTTTTACACATTTTTTTTTACAGATATTTTTCGAATTACAGGATCTTCGATGAAGTTTGGGGTCTTCTTAAGCCACACTGTTTCAGTTGAACTCGAGACAACAAACTTTGCAAGGGTGTAAGCTTTTCACCTTACAAAACAACAAAATAAAGAAGAAATATCGTAGCTATAATGTCAGCCTCGACTGCATCCGTTGAGAATTGTAAACTCCAATTTTATACCATCAAAAGTAATAAAAACGCAATAAGGAAACAAACACATGTGAACGTACAAGATTTATAGAGGTATGTCTCAATGTAACACTACATCGTTGTCTATCACTGCAGTAATTCAGTATAATGAAAAGAAGTTTACAACTTATAAGAGAAAACTCGTACACTTTATTTTCTTTAATTTTCTCTCGTTTTATGATGATAAAGAATTTTAATGACGGCTCCATATTTATAAGATAAACTAAAACAAAATCGAAATTACAAATGTGAAATTCTTAAAATTATTCTTAATGAAATTACAAGTGTCCATCCGCGTATTGAATCTACATAACAACAATAATTATACCCACAATTTAACAACTCATGCATGAAGAGGTGGGTTCTTGCTTGGACGATATTTAGACAATCTGATTCAAGAATCATTCTACATGTACAATAATGATTGACAATATTTGTTGACAATCATGATTTAACATCATCACTTTCATTCATTTCAAAAAAAATTCAAAAACTGTTTTTTAAATCAATTGTCCAAATTTTGCTACATCAAACATCGTAAACAAATATTGTCAACAATCATTGTACAAGTAGATTAATTTCGGATAATTCTAGTTGTACATTGGCTTTGACATAAGGATGTCCATAATGGACACTCGGCGCCCCCTATTGGTGGGGTGCCTGGGCCCCACATGCACCCCACCAATAAGGGGGCGTCAGATGTTCATTATGGACACCATTATGTCAAGGCCAATGTACCCATAGCATGACCCATTAATTCCTGATTCAATGCATTCATGGCAACATCGAGAAGATGATCGTGCGCGAAGACTAAACCCGATTTGACATTCTTGTTTTATATAATTCAAGTACTTGGGTCTCTGCACCTTCCTGCAGGCTTTGGCATATGAAGGACGCTGCAATGGTCCCATATGCCATATGCCATATGCTCCAAGGATTTCTCACTATTAATTTATTAAGTATTAATTAACGTGTCTGCCCTGCCTCTCTATCCATGCCTACATTCAGAAATTGGGGTATCTAATATCTCATTCCTTTAGGACTTGAATTGCATAATCAAGAATGAAAAAAACTACCTCGCTTTCATTTTTCTTTTCGTACCAACAAAACATTCTTCATTAATTCAAATCATCAAGAACCACTAACGAGAGAAAAATGAATGCAATCGTCCATCCTACCAATTTCATGACTAAAATACCTAAGGACACGAGTTCTTGGGTCACCTTATTTCCATATCTAAAAATAAAACAAGAGCCACGATCCACTTCCTATAACGAGACTACAATATCACTCAAAATAGTTTCGTTTGGTCTTTGGACCGTAACTCTGTATTTTTTACCACGAAAGAAAACAACATAAAAACTATCCAATGAGCATTCTCTTGTGCAAATCTTGATCATTTCGTATTGCATATACATTCTTTAATCTTGAATTGAAAATAAAATTTAAACTTACATTTATGTGCGATGTCAAGAGCCATAATTTACTCGAATTTACACAATATTATTCGAGCGTGTGAGGAAACTTCCTCATTCAATGTTATAATTTAACTTATATATATGATTTTTGGTTTACTTTGTTTTTCTAATTGTGAAATGTCAATTACATAATTAACCCTTAACTAATATTAGATAAAGATGCAACATCCCATGTGTTTTTATCAACCTAATGGAATCACGAATTATTAAAACATGAAGCCGGCAAAACACACGAGCCATGTATTCTTATTCATAATCCAAAACATACATACTACGTTTGAACAACTATGGTATCGGATGTACGATACAAATTAATGTGCAATGATGGAAATAAAATAGGTGTTTGTTTGCTTAGCCCTGCTTAAGCTCCATTCTTTAAAATTGTATTTTTCTCCAACTCATTTTTAACCACAAAATTCCTCTAATTAAATTTACACGTAAATTCTTTTTTTAACCCACATTCTCAAAAAAATCACTACTACAAATTATATTTTGCTTACTACATATTAATATATGAATTAAGTTGTGATTATTATTTTAACATTTCTGTTCGTAGAAATCAAAAATGTCTTATAGTTCTTCCACAAAGACAAAAACTATAACGATCACTCAAATCACTTTTTATTTATATTTTTCGAGAAATTCATAAATATTATCAACTTATTTATCACTCGTTTCCATTAATTTAAAATCTCTATAATTTATTAACACTGCTCATCGACAATAGAATTGTAATACCAAGAAGACTGACTTTAGGATCATCCAGTGGCTTAGCGGACCAATCTAATGGGCCCATTTGTGATGTCGTTTGTAAAGAGCAAATTACACCAAATGCCTGTTTAAAATTAAATATTTAACATTTACTAATTACCTTTTTTGATTTCCATTTTAATTTGGAAAAATTTCATATCTAAAAGTTTAACTATGACCTATTCAAAATAAGAAATATATTATTAAATTTTATTTATGAAAATTTTAAGGTTTAAAATTTCAAACATCATATATTATTAAATTTTATTTATGAAATAACTAATTAAAAATATATTTTATTAATTAAATATATTAATGTTACAATTCTATAAAATTTGATCAAAAATTATCGAATTAATTGGTTACAAATTATTTCTCGGTCACAAATAAAATTTTTTATAGATCATAATTTTTTCATCGATCATAAAATCAAAAATTTTATAGGTCACAATTCATTTATCGATCACAAATCACAAAATTTATAAGTCACAACTTATTTAATAGTTACACATTATTAAATTAATTGATTACAAATTATTTCTCGATCACAATTTAAAAGTTATAAGTCACGGTCACATTTTTTATGTCACATAATTAAACAATTTATCTTGCTCACAATCAACCAATTTATCGATCACAAACACTCATCTTCCCACTCGACTGTCGTCGCCCCGCAGTCGTCGCCACCAACACAACATGTACCAAAATTGTTTGTTACCACCACTTGACCACTACCAACAACGTCGATCCACCACCACACCATACCACCTCACCAGCGCCAAAATCTACCCTCACCACCGCCAACCAAAAAAAAAAAAAAAACTTGAAAATTGCAGTGGTTGCACAAACACACCCCAAAAAAATTACAATAAATCCACCCGCACCAACACAACCTACATGACATTATCTGAATAGTACGCCGTGCGTGGGAAAGTGGTGGCTCGTCGAAAAACCCAAGCAACGACGCTCATCGTTGGAAACTACAAACTACAGACATTGTTGGTGCTTAACTACAAACTACAAATCACAACCCACAATATTGCTTTGATATCGTCGGTCAACATAGCCCTAGTGTTGCGCAAATCGAGATGTCGGTGTTGTGCATAGAGTGCTACGTGATGGTGCTACATGATGAGGCGCTGCGCATCACCTCTACGTCGCTGCAATAACTTTGAGCCATCCAACTACCCTGCGCTATGGCCTTTCGTGCGACTGCAATGGTCTTATGACATCTCGGCATCACGAAGCGTTGTTGGTTTCTTTAGAAGTGACGGTTGCAGCAGCGTCTTCGCAACAACGTCTGAGCGTCTTCGCAACGTTGGTGGTGGCGTCTTCACAACGGCGATGGTGGTTGCGTCTTCGTGAGAGAAGAGATACGTGAGGGATAGAGAGAGAAAATATATGAGAAATGATTAGGGTTTATAATTGAATTTAGGTGGGGAGGTGGATGAGGTGAGATAACTATATAGATTAATTAATTTTATAATATTATTATTAATATTAAAAGTTTGAATTAACATCTGAATTTTGTATAAATAAACTTTAAATCTAATTTTTTAAATTGGAATTTAAAAAATGTGATTTCATATAATTTCCACCTTTTACTTTAGCCCTTGTTCGGGTTCTATTTTATTCAAAATACTTTTTTTTTCCTCTCCTTTTCTTTTGAAACACATTTTTCAATAAAGTAATATTATGCGTAAATCTAAAAAAAAATTCTTTCTTTTTTAACCACACAGTTTTAAAAAACTCATTATTACAAAATAATTTTTTTAAAAAATTTAATTTTGATGAGTCCAAACAAAGGCATAGTAAAAAAGTATAATAAAATTTCATCTAATCACTCAACTCCTTAAAATAATATAAATAGCCTCCTTATAATCATACATTTAGTTAATCCATCATTACCTATCATCTATTAAATCATATAAAATTTATATCAAATCCCCATTATTCAACCACAAAAAGTCTCACTCCACCAAAAAAATTTCTAGTACGAAATAACTTCTTTCATTCATCATCCATTCGTATTCCTTCATCTCCTTCCAAATAATTCCTCTCATTCCTTTCCTTAATTTCGTCCAAATAAGTCAAACAATTAGTTGAGCAAAATGTTTCATTACTCACCCAACTTATACTATAAACACTCTTTATTTATCAAACTCTAAATTGCTTCCAAATGTTCATTCATCTTTGAGACGTTGTACTACATCCATTATTCGTCAGTTTCTTTTCCCTGTTGTTGACGTGTCACACAGAAATCTCATCGACAAGTTAGAACCAATAAAAGAAAACAACTCAACCAAATAATTCAACTCACTATAAGCTTCTTTAAGCCCTAATTGCCAGTCCCCAATGTTAGCCAAAAAAAGTCTAGCTCCCAATTCACTTATCTCACCTACATGCAATTAAATTGTATACTGAAACAAGATGAATTGTCGAGAAGGACGCGATGAGCTACTATTTATAAAGACATATTTCCCAATTATAACATTTGCGCAGCGTCTCTTTAATTCCAATTGTGAGTTTGATGATTTTGATGGGTTGTAATTTTTTTAACGATCGTAACTTACCACGTGAGATTTACATACAACACGTCAGCAACGAGGAAAACAAAATTTGACAAATGATGGATTGAGTGTTACATCTCGTGGATGAGTGATTAGTGTGAAGCAATTTTGAATTTGCTGAGTAAACTGTGATCACAATACAAGTTGGATGTGTAATGAAATATTTCACATTGATAATTTGGATGAATTGTAATTTTTTTTAATGATGGTATAGCTAGTCACGTGGGACATTTGTGTGGCACACAGTTCAAAGGCCAATTTCAAATGAAAAATGCTTGTTATACATCATCATTTACAAATTCTTTTACAAATTGATGTAGTGACGATAAATTGAATTAAAACTGTCAAAATCTTTTTACCACTTAAATGGTTGCACTTATTTAACGTGGGTTGATGACATATTTTATTTTTATTTTTATTTAGATGGTCAAATCTCGCCAAATTATTTATTAATAAACAAATATATAAGTTGTGATGTATGCGTAGAATATCGTTTCAAATTAAGCTAGTCCTAGTTTGGCGTTATTATTTTCAAAAAAATGATATTTTGAATATTGATTTTTTTTTTTTATAAAATGCATTATTAAAAAGTAGAATTTTTTTTAATTTACATGTAAAATATTTTATTGCGTGGATGCAAGGATAGAAGATTTTGGTTCAAATAAACAACAGTGGCTTAAAGTTCAGTATCTATGAAATTGACTCACGGATATTGTTGACTTGAAAGAAGTCCAATGAGTGCCGAACAGACTCGAAGTCTCAACAGGCAACCAAGAAACCCTCAACAACAATCTGTCTGCTAAATATGCCGCTAAGCGCAACGATGGTGGGAGCCCTGCTGGGACTGGGTACCCAGATGTACTCCAATGCCCTTCGCAAGCTTCCTTACATGCGCCGTAAGCACCCTCGCTCTCCCTACTATCGTTATTATATGATCTGTATAGGGACTAATGCGATTGATTTCAAAAAATTTGCAGATCCATGGGAGCATTTGCTGGGAATGGGGCTTGGCGCGGTCTTCGCTAATCAGATGGTGAAGTGGGACGCCAAATCCCAGGAAGATCTCGACAAGTTACTCCTGAAGGCCAAACAAGCCAATGAACGCCGCTACTTTGGTACCTATTTATTTTTCTGAGTTTTAACTCTCCTCACAATTCGTAATTGGATAGGGTTAATGGATATATCTGAAACCCTTATATTTTTTTTTCTTTCAATTTTCCTTCTTATTCTTAAAGCCTGTTTGGGAGTGTTTATATTATGAGCTTGTTTGGTAGAGATTAAAATTGAAAAACTAGCGTTATTGTTAGATTTTTATTAGACGGGGGTCATATTTTTAATTTTAATTGAATTTTATAAATAAATGGAAATGAGTGATGGATAAGCTGTGGATAATGCTTGTATTATAGATAGTAGAAAAGTGAAATTCGCTCTTCCATGCAATGTTTAAAAGGGCTTAATCTGATACAAGTCGTTTTTAAGACATTATGAGGCGTAAGTCTTACCTTAAACCAAAAAAATGTTAAAAAACTATTAAAATGGAAATTAAGCACATTACAAATCATAAATATTTTTCAGAGTTCAAATAGAACAATTTGAAGTATGCAAACAATTTTTTTTCTTTAAAAAAAATCTATGGGTTATTGCAAAAGTGGGTTAATTGGAATTTTTGAAGTTGTGAGCCCACACCTAAAGCAAATAAAGAAGAAAATTAAGGAGCGCACTCTTCACAAGCCTCGAGGTGCCGCTATGCCTTCAAAAACTACATTAGAATCAGTGCCCTGAAGCATTTCCTATTCACCTCGTCTAAGATAGTCCTCAATTTGGATTTTTTAAAATCATGCTCCAATATATAATTTGATTAGGCTAGGGAATCTCTAATTCCTAAGATGTATGTTAGTTAGGGGCTGGGAAAACTTCTGCTGATAGTATGTAGCAATTCAAGAACTGCACTAAAATGAACTTCATATTTTCTTGTTTTTTCACCCACCCTCGCTATCTGCTTTCTCAAGCAGCAATTGATGCTGGATAGGATTAAGTTCAGTTGGTATGTGGCTGGAATTAGGCAATGGTGAGACTTTTGTTTGTTGTGTCTTAGGAAGTCTTTTCCCTTTCTTATATCTTTACCCTTAATAATTTGGTAGTCCAGAAGTTAGCGCAGTAGATATGGGCCTTTTTGTCCTAACTAGTAAATAACTATTGAGATTCATTGGCCTTGTTGATGTAGATGTCTCATCGAGAGAAGTTAAAGAAAATAGAACAAATAAATAGAGAAGAAAGAAGAAGAAATAGAAGACAATAGAAAATTAGAGAAGAGAGGAGGAGAAATTAGGAGGAAAATTTGTGTAACTTGTATTCAATAACAATGTCAAAAATTAACTTGACAATCTAGATCCCCTTTAAAGAACAAAGCGATTAAATCCAAAGCGGTTAAATCCAAGGGGATTTCCATGGTTTTAAATATCCAATCGAAGTCTACCTCAGAGTTAAGCATCCAAAAAATTGTGAGCGATTTTTAGAGGCTTACGCCTCAATTGTGCGAGGCACATGCATCACCTCACTGCTTTAAGGCATGTGGCCCACAGAACATAAAAATTCTAATACACCTATTTTGAGAATATTCCACTTCCGACTAAAATGTTATAATTGTGTTTGTTATAGACCTACTTTGGGAATAGTCTACTGCTCCACCAACTAAAATATTAGTTTCTTTGTAGATTTTTTTGTTTGTTTGTACACTTTAAAATGTTCTACTATGATTTTTGTTGATTATTTATGATTTATTATGAACTTATTTTATATTTTACCCACTGTTTGATAAAGATTCTTTAAAACTCATTTTTTTTCCTCAAACTCATTGTCAACCACACACTCTCAGTAAAATAATTTTGCATGCGGACATATAACTTTCCCTACTTTTTGACCACCTATTCTCTAAAAAATTTACATTTCACAAAATCTATTATGTAAAAATCTACATTAAACATGCTTAATATAATATTGACATTTTCTTAGTTTACAGGTGAGGCTTGTGCCTCTCACCTCATGAGGAAAAAGGTCTTATTACTTGATTATACCTTTTTAAACATTGGAGACTTCTAATAAATAACAACTATAAAAATGATAAAATCCTATTGAAAAAAATAATGCAATCTAGTCAAATTGAAAGTCTATTTCTTCACCTTGTTTTGCTTGGAATAGACTTCTAATCTTTTTTGATTACGTGTTGCTCTGTATTCTGTATCTGTGCCATAACAAAGGACAGTGACACTCATGAACAGTGGAGACCAGTTTTCTGTTACCCCCTTGTTTACTTTTTCTAGCTCGTAAGCAGTGGAGGTAAATGTCAGTGGAGTCCACTGCCTCCACTGAACTTCGAGGAGAAAATTTTACTACGGGTGTATATATATGTATATATGCATATAGAGAGAGGGAGGAATAATAATTGGTAATTAGGGATTTGGGATGGGATTTCATGTTGTTGATTGTCTCGGTAGTGGAGGGTTTAAAGTGGGGATAGTAGATTTTACTTAACTTATATTTTGTTACAAATTTTCTTAAAATTTTACCAACTTAAATATATGTTATTATTTTTCTTAACAATTAGGCAAAGTCTCAATTTCTACAAAATTTAAGCTAGTTATCAAACTGAATTAAATAATTAATTAATTATTTTGTCATGTAGTTTGATCTTGGTCAATTTTTTATTTTTATCTCTTCCAAGTCAATATCGAAGTTGAGTTAAAAAACGTTGTTTCTTGTTGCTTTGGTGCCTCTTGTTTTAATTCTTAAACAATGACCGTCTATAGAGTTATCCCATCTACAAATAAAAGTTGGTATTTGCTGAATTTTTGGAAAGATTTTTTTATTTCTTTTGAAATTTGTTATTCTCTTTTGTTTGCCTCCACAATCCATTAAATCAACACCAATATTTTATCTCTCTCTCTCTCTCTCCCTCTCTCTCAATATATACCCAAATATTGTTGCTTCAAATATGAGAATTTTTTTTCAAACTCTGTCTCCACCTCTACTAGAATAGCAAAATCTCTGTTAGATGAGTGTTGACTCCATCCCCTCTCATTTCGTGGCTCAGCTCATGCTCGTAAGTTTTGTAGGTAATACTTGTTAAAAAAAACTTATTTTGCTTAGGCACTCTCTGACCTCAATGCGGTTTTCTGCCTGCAGCAGAGAGATTGGCAATAGTCGTCTCTTACTGGCTTAAAGTATTTTGTATGCTGTAGTTTGTTTGCAAGCCGACCCTTCATTCTGTCTAATTGGTTTAATTTTTGTTGATGAACGGGAAGAAAAAGCTGAGAAAAACTAGAAACCTGAGGAAACTTCCCATTATCATTCAAAATCTAGGAATGCAGGCCATTCCCTTATTTGTCTGACATTGTGGCACTTTACTTGCTGCTTCTTAGTTGAAGGGATAATGCATAATGCATGCAGGGTGAAGCCAGAAAAACACTTTGGGTTAGGTTGATATTTGAAAGATTTTCAATGAACTCATGCGATATGAGATACTTTACACCACACGAAATCTAGTTTAGAAGGCTAAGCTCATAATACTCAAGCAAGTAGAAATCTAGATTTAAACCATAGGATGTCCAAGTAGATTTTCGTAGATTTCCTTGCCAAATAGGAAATTGATGCTCTTCAAATTGGCGGAAGCACGATGGCATGAGCAAATGATATATACCCACCAATGAAAAACTAAGAAAATATTTAATTAATACTTTTATTAGACACAAGTTCCAAGGAAGTAGGAACTTTGACAACTAGTCATTTCAGGCAATTAAAAATTTGGCCAAATACAATAAAAAGTACGTGATTGTACATCACTGTTCTCAAAATACCGTTTGATGTTAGTATCAGTATTTTATACCTACGCATATCACCTGAAGTGGGAAAATCAACCAGAATATTGAGGGTCTAAAGCAATTGGATTTATTTAACATCCGTTTTGGCTCACTTCAATAATATACTTATAATTAAATTAATTTATAAATAAATAAGTTTTTAACAAATATTTTTCTTACTGACAAAATTAAATGGGTTATGCTTGATGTACCTAATTTTTTACATAATGAGTTACCTAATTGGCAAGTGTCGCCC